>APFE030795076.1:59475-117001 GCA_000404065.3 Pinus taeda
CCACTAAAACCAACTTTCATTTATTGAATTTTTTTTATCACCTTCAAATGAAAATTGTCTGTCACCTTCTTTGTATGTATATGAATCCATTTATAAGAAGATAATCATTAAAGGAATACCTACAAGCCTATATTCATCTTAACCCCAGATCTATCAAGCACCAAGAGGTACTATTTTTTTAGTGTAAAACTTGAGGAAAGGTTTGCACCTCAATATATTTGACCCCTCTCAATGATTGATAGATTCAGGGTTAAGATGGATCTAGGTTGGTTATATAAAACTATATAATATCTCTATTTGTATATATGTGTCTCTTTCTTATTTAGTCTCTCTATCTCACCTGGAAATATACACTCTCTCTTTCCATATCTATCTCTTTCTCTCTCCCTCCCTCTTCATCTTTGCCTCTCTCTCTTCCCCTTCTTTCCTTCTCTCTCTCTCTTCCCTCCCACTCTCCTCTCTCCCTCACTCTCTCTCCATTGATCCCTTGTCACACCCTTTATCTCTCCACCTTTCTTCCTCTATGTCTTTCTTCTTACTTCCCTATCTCTCTCCCTGCAACTCCATCTCTATTTCCTCTCTCGTGATTCCCCTCTCTCCCTTTCTCTCCCACCTCCCTTTGTCTCTTCCCCACCTCTCTCTCTCTCTCTACCTCTTCCCTCCATATTTGTGTCTCCCCCTCCCTCATCCCTCCTCTCCTATGTCCTTCACTTTCTCTCCATCTCTCATTTGTTCTTTCCTCCCTCCCTCTCCCCCTCCAACTCTCTCCCTCTCTTCCCTCCAACTTAGCTTTGTCACTATCTCCCTTCCTCTCACCCCACATCTCTCCCCTTCACTTTGCTTGTTGTCATCACTTGGATCCTTAGTTGACATGGATCTATGTTGGTTCTTACTAATATTATTTATATTATATTAATTCCACATATTTAAATATGAAAGTATTCTCATTTTCAATTTTTTTGAAACTTTAATTTAATTTCTATGGATATATTTTTAGTAGTCGTGAGGATAGAAGATTTAGATATATCTCAAAATTAATTATAACATTTTCCCTTTTAGCTTCAATTAAAAAAATGTTATAAAATCAAATTAAAATAAAATATTTTCATTGTGAAATAAGTTATGGTTTTTGGGCATGCGGTATTGATAAGCCATGATATTGGCTAATGGTAGTGTAACAAATTCTATTTACAATTTAATAATATCCATGGTAAAGTGGGGTGAATATCCATGGTTTTTGTTATATTGTTGAAAAATATTTTGATTGTGAAATAAGTTATGAGTTTTTTGACATGTGGTATTGATAAGTCATGGTATTAGCCCATGCTATTATAACAAACCCTATTCACAAGCTCATAATATGAATGACAAAGTGGGGGTGAATATCCATGATTAAGAATTTTGTCATATTGTTATAAAATATTTTGATTGTGAAATAAGTTATGTTTTTTTGGGCATGTGGTATTGATAAGTTGCGGTATTAGTCCATAGTATTGTAACAAAATCTATTTAGAAGTTAATAATATCCATGGTAAAGTGGGGGTGAACATCCATGGTTACAAATATTTTCACATTGTTCTAAAATATTTTGATTGTGAAATAAGTTATGTTTCTTTGGGCATGTGGTATTGGTAAGCCATAGTATTGGCCCATTGTATTGTAACAAAGCCTAATTAAATTACAACTTAATAATATAACGAATTGAAATTTTTTTTATTACTTTAACTTTTTATTATTAACTGAACCAACATTTAAAATTGTTTGCATACTTACATTAAATCTACACATCTACTGAGTCTTAAACTGAAGGAAACGGGAGACGGAGCGCGATCATGGTAACGGTACCCAGCTAGGGTTTCTGCAGACCTGCAGCGGTAGGTGCCCTGCTTAGCGACGCTCAGACCTGACAGCGGCAGAGTAAAAGAGAAGTAACGGACGGAGAACGAAGATCCAATGGATCCCCCGCAGGGGGATGGAACAGCGATTCAACCCGACAGAGAAAACCAACAAGGACCTGAGGTTAACACCAATGGCGTCTCAGCAAATAATGACAAATCCGCAGAGGAAACGCAGAACACGAAGGACACTCAAGCCTCACACGAAAATCCAAAGGTTAGTTCATCAACTTGCAAACCTGTTGCTGCTCACAGGCCAGAAGTAGAACTACCTAGCCACCGTATCAATGCAAGAATACAATATATGAGAGATCATGCTCTCATAGGTAAATTTATGGGATTCTAGCCAACAGAAAAGGCACTAAGAAGCTGGATTAACAGCAAATGGAGACCAAAAGGAGAAATAACCCTACTTCTAGGGCCAAAAAGGTTCTTCACAGCTATTTTTAACTGCCTGGAAGACAGAAATAGAGTATTTGATGGAGGGCCCTATTTCTACAACTCTGCAGGGCTATTTCTCAGAGAATGGACGGCACGTTTCAACCCAGATAAGGAAGATCTAAGCTACGCACCAGTATGGATTCGACTATACTCGCTACCATGGGAATACTGAGAGGAAGATTCATTAAAAGCCCTTGGATCGGCTCTGGGAGATTTTGTTAAGGTCGCAGAAGAAACAAAGACTGTGAGATACACTACTTACGCCTCTTATGCCAAGATCTGTGTATACATGGATCTGAAGCAGCCCTTGCCAGATACAGTGCGCCTTTTTCATGAAGATCAAGACTGGATCCAGGTTATAGATTATGAGCATGTCCCATTTCGCTGCAGGAAATGTCATGCCCTAGGACACCTCTTCAGAGATTTCCCCTTAAATAACAAGCCTGAATCTCAAAATAGTCAAGAACCACAATCTTAGGATGGATTCACCAAGGTAACTAACAGAAGACGCGGGAGTAAAAAATCCAATGCAACCCCCAAATCAGCGCCAGCGCCAGAAGATAAATCCCAGCCCTCTACAAGTAACAGCTTCGGGATTCTTTCACACACAGATCCTTAGGAAGAACCCAGATTGGAAACAACTACACCTCATTCCAACAAGTCAGGAGAGCAAAAGAAGAATCAGGAAGGCGAAAAGATCAAGCCCGCCACAGAAACAAGAAACAATCTGGCAATGGACATAGACAATCCATCTCACAGCAAGGACAAGGGAAAGGAAGCAAAAGGCAGCACTCAAGAACCACATTTCATGGAAGACGACAACGAACCAATTGACATTGGGGAACTGGACATTCTAGGTCTGGAACAAGCTTGCAAATCAGGTAACTTTGACAAAATCCCTGATACATAAGTAGATAACCTAGTAGAAATTCTGAATAAAGCTCAAAAAAAGTATTCTCTTGGCGTCCAGACAGGCAGTCAATGGGACGGTAAATTTATATACAAAGATAGAAAAAAAAGGGGCAGGAAGACAGCGCTAGAAAGAACAATTAAGATTGGAGAGGTCTTGGTTGAGTCTGGCAGATATGCTAAACTCACCAAGTATTATAACACCAACCCCAAAACTTCTCAATGAAGTTGATATCTTGGAACATCAGAGGGCTTAATTGCCCAAGGAAGGGGAAACTTCTAAAAAACTTGATAATGGAAGAAAAGCCAACCATTCTATTTCTACAGGAGACCAAATGCAACTCGATAATCTTGGAAAAAATTGCAGCTAAAGCTTGGCCAGGCGTACAAGTTACAGCTGTAGATGCACAAGGGGCTTCCGGAGGCCTGGCTATCCTCTGGGATGTGGGGAAAATACAATTAGACAATATCCATGCAAACAAAAACTTCATTCAGGCAGTTTTTCATTTTTTGGGCACAAACATTCATGGCCACATCAAAAATGTTTACTTCCCACAAGAAACTCTGCAGAAAGCTGCAATTCTAGAAAAATATAGCAGCTCAACATTGATAGAACATACCCGCTTTGGGTGACGGGAGGAGATTTCAATATGATAGCTTCAACAGAGGAAAAAAAAGGAGGGAGATGCAGAACCAACAGAGACGGCTCTCTACTCAAAGATTTTATTCAAGACAATTGGTTGATTGATGTGCCCACAGCTAATGGTCTATACACCTTGACGAATAAACGAGTAGCTTCACTACAAATCGCTTCCCGCCTGGACCGATTTTTAATCTCAGACAATGCTATTCACATTGGAGGAGAATTTACAGCTCACATCATTCCATTCTCCAGATCAGATCATTGGCCTATTGAATTGCACTGGAATAGGCCAGGTAATAACATTAAAAGGCCCTTTCGTTTTGAAGCTTTCTGGCTTTCCCATCCAGAGTTCAAGGAATTTATAAACACAACCTGGCAAAACTGTAATCCAAGTGAAAACACCAAGATGGCAAGATTCCAAAAAAAGTTGAAGATGCTCAAGGCAGAAATAAAGCGCTAGAACAAAACCACTTTTGGCAGTATTTTAAAGGAAAAGGAACATCTTATTCAAGAAATCAAAAACACGCAGCAAAGAATAATCTTGGAGGGACGGTCATAAGAACTCACACAAAAGGAACAAGAAATGGAAGGAAAACTTCTGGAACGGGATCGACAGGAGGAGGTTCTATGGCGGCAGAAATCAAGAATCTGATGGCTGAAGGAGGGGGAGAAAAATACCAAGTTCTTCCATAAAACCACAGTGCAACGGCGAATGCAGAATCAAATCTCACAGGTAAACAATGCTCAGGGAGTAAAAGTGGAGACTCAGGAAGGAATAGAACAGGAATTTCTGCACTATTTCAAGGAAATGAGTCAGGAGCCCAATATCAACAGAGTTGAGGCAATAGATAGCATCGCAAGGAAAATACTGCGTCTAATAATAGAGGAGAAAAACACTATGCTTCTCAAGCCGATCAGCCTTCAGGAAGTGGAAACTGTGGTAAACTCCTTAAAAGCAGGTAAAGCTCCTGGTCCAGACGGTTTCACATCAAATTTCTTTCAGCACTTTTGGGAGTTAATCAAATGGGAAGTTTGGCAAGTCGCAGAAGAATCCCGCAACATGCGATGGATGTATCCGGGCCTGAATGCAACATTCATTTCCCTAATACCTAAATCGGAGGAGTCCAACTCGCCTGATAAGTACAGACCCATTGCCTTATGCAATATCATCTACAAGATTGTTTCCAAGGTAGTGGCGCTAAGGTTAAAACCGGTGCTTCCATTCATCATCTCACCATAACAATACGGCTACGTAGAGGGAAGGCAAATAACGGATGGGATAATCCTCACTCATGAGATTATTCACTCCCTCAAACATTAAAAAAAACCAGGTATGCTACTTAAAATTGATCTATCCAAAGTTTTCGATAGCATAAGTTGGGAATACATGCAAAAGATTTTAACCGCTTTCGGTTTTGCCAATGCCTGGATACAATGGATTAGTAATCTCATCTCTTCCACATTCTTTTCAATTCTCATTAACGGGATTCCTACCTCTACCTTTCGCCCCTCTAGAGGTATCAGACAAGGGGATCCCTTGTCGCCTTTTTTGTTTATAATCATGGCGGAGGGATTAGGACGCTGCATTAAAAATGCTATCCTTTCACGAAACCTCAAAGGCATTTCTCTCCACCAAGCCCCCACCATCTCTCATCAGCAATTTGTAGATGACAACATGATATTTGGGCATTCCTCTGTTCAAGAAGCTCGATCTTTAAATTCTCTGCTTAACATCTTCTCTAAAGCCTCTGGAGCTCTTATCAACAAAGTAAAATCCCAGATCTTTTTCTTCAACACCCATCCGACCACTCAGAGAGCAATCGGTCACATTCTAGGCTTCTCCATTGCTACCCTGCCTTCCAAATACCTAGGGGCTCCTCTCATTGCCTCTGCTCAGAAGTACTCTTCGTGGACTTCCCTTCTTGAAAAATTGGAGGCCAAATTATTCCTCTGGACTCATCGCTCCTTAAATATGGCCAGCAGGCTGGTGCTCATTAAGGCGGTTCTTCAATCTATGCCGCTCTACTTATTTTCCATACTTGCTGCGCCAAAATGGGTCTTAAAAGCTATCAAAAAATTACAACGAAATTTCCTCTTGGGTAGCACAGGACCTAACCGGAAATGGGCTTTGGTAAAATGGGAGAAAGCTTGTCTCCCAAAAAGCGGAGGAGGAATTGGCCTCTGAGATCCAGAACACAGCAACTTGATTATGGGAGCAAAAATATGGTGGAAATGGCTATCATACCCAAGCACACTATGGGCCAAAATATGGACAGAAAAATACGCAAACAACTTACCACTGGAGGAGCGCATAAGAATGTCGGAAATAAGTAAGGGATCAGCAATATGGAATTCAGCAATATTACATAGAGATCTAATCCAACAACACAGTTTCTGGGAAGTGAAGGATGGATGCACAGCTCGCTTCTGGACAGACTCATGGCAGCAATTCCCAAGCCTAACAAATCTCATCCAAGGTATACCTATTCAGGATATCAACCAACAGGAAAAGATCAATCAATTTTGGAATGCTAGTAATGAATCCGAACACCGTGAGTGGAAAGAAGCCCGTATTATTTTACCACATAGCCCGGAGGAAATTCAACAAGCCTTGGCAGAGGAGTTAACTAAAAGGAAAATCCTTAAGGAGATAGACCACGATAAACTAAGATGGGGCTATGAAGAGAAAGGAACATTTACTACTAAGGAGGCCTACCAAATCATCCTAAAAGGCCAAATCATCAAAGATAAGCTATGGGAGAAAATATGGAGCACCCCCATATGGCCGAAGATATCCACCTTTCTCTGGCTTCTGTCTCACAATCGGATTCTCACCTGGGATAACCTCAGAAAAAGGAAATTTACTGGACCATCAATTTGCCCCAACTGTAAAATGGCGGAAGAATCTGCGGTTCATCTCATGCAATTATGCTCATTTGGCAGAAGAATATGGGAGAAAGTCACATTTCGTTGCCAGAAGGAAGGCAGAGTGATGGGTGACATCAATAACACCTTACGCAACTGGCCTCAACAGCCTTTTCAATGTACCATCCTCAACACTCTCTGGCAAATAATTCCAGGTACAGTAATGTGGAACATTTGGAAAGAGAGGAACAGGAGAATATTCAAAAATCAGGCAATGGAACTGGAGCAAGTGTGGACAATCATACACAAGAATATTCAGGAAACCCTATCCACTAGAGGTTGGTCCCCGGAGGATTTCCCATCCAGCAATCAGGAGCAGGCCATATGGAATAATTGGCAAATCCAGCTCCCACATCCCAACTCTTCTCAAGGCACTACTGTCAGGCAACAAGCTACTCCTACCAACTGGAAACCTCCACCTACCAACACTTTCATGCTCAATTTTGATGGAGCTTCCAAAGGAAACCCAGGCACTACAGGATATGGGGGAGTGATCCGAAACTCTCAGGGTAACCCACTCAAAGTCTTCTTTGGATCCATAGGATGGAACACAAACAATGCAACAGAACTAGAAGGCCTCTGGAGAGGGCTCAAACTTGCTCAAAATCAGAGATACACACCCCTTATCGTAGAAGGAGACTCTCAAATTATATAAACATGGCCTCAAAGATTCAGCAAGGCTCAGAGGTTCAGAAGGTTAGCAGAAGCTGGAGAATGGTAACCAGGCTTGAGCTTCTTCAGCACTGGCTACAGGATAACAAAGCCATATCCTTTAAGCATATCAGGCGAGAAGGAAACAAGTTAGCAGATTTTCTGGCAAATCTAGGGGTAGATCGGGGAAAGGAGCACTTTGAAGGAGATACCTAAAAATGATATGCAGACGAAGGAAGAAGCACACCCGGATGCGGGTGACAGCATGAAATACAAAGAGCCATGTGCCAGCCACGCGGAGAGGACAGCGAGCCGGCACATAGGCGGTGTGATATGAGGTTTTATAACGCGCAATTGAATGGCATTCAATGCCATTTACTCTGGTTACTGTCCCAAGGAAATACCGAAGGAACCAACAGCATGAATACCAGAATGTTCGCGGAGTTAAGCCTGTCTGAGTAGGAGGGGAATTGGAGCTCAACTGTGAAAGGGCATGATGGTCTGGTAAGGAAGGAAAGAGGTGTTGGCGAGAGCAAGCCTTCACTCAAAGTCAGCGCCTGTGCAGGGTCGAAGCTTGGCTCTCGGCATTTTGGGAAGGTTGCAATCGGAATCAAACAACGGTCTCGTTTTTTACTGGCGCTGCAACGAGGGAGCAGGCTCTCTACAGCGAAAGTCGTCGAATTACCAACCTCTGAGGTGAACAGGGAAGCGACTGCGGTTTTTGGTAAACTTTTGGAGGCAACAGAGCATCATACGCCTTTTATGGCTCCTCGTCAGCGCGCTACTCCTCGCCGTGGTCGAAATTATGGGCAGAGGGGAAGCTCTGGAGGCAGGGGAATTCAAAGTCCGCATCGTATCTCCCCCCTCGCTTGTGCTTCGCCAAGTTCAATTGGGTCAGAGGACTCTGGTTATGCCATAAGCAACACTGTGCATTCGGCAAAGTTCAAATATAGACGCCGGATCAACAAGCCCATCGTTTCAGCGCTGGTTACAGTCATCTTTACTGAAGAAGAGGAAGAGGAAGATAGCGGGAAGGAGGGAACTGAGGAACAGCCGCCTAGCTCGGACAACTCTTCACAGAGGAGGGGAATGGAAGATAGCTCATACATTCCTTCCTCTCAGAGTAGGCTTGAAGAGGACATCACTGGTGTACATTCTGAGGAGCAGGAAGAGGTCCTAAAGGAAATTGGAAGCATGAAGGCTGAGGACACCATTAATATAGCTCAGCAATCAACAGCGATTCCTCAGGCAATGGAAGTCTCCAGGAAGGCCTCTCCCTAGAAGCCAGCCTTGGACAAAGAGCCTGACGACACCTTTGCCAACATCCTGTACCTCAAGCTTCCGCCAGGAATTCTACGACCTGAAGATATCCCGGATGGCATGGAGGTGACCTGGGAACGTGATCTGGAACGGGAAGCTGCGGAATGCTCCAAAAAACTCAAGTAATATTCACTGCTCTGCGGGTAAGGTCTGCGGCTCCTGGTTTTGTTCTGTTTACATTACACCCTGTTCAGTTCATGATCGGCTACCTATGCATGGCAACCATGGCGATGTGTACCGCGGCTGGTGTCTATTCCAGACTACCAAGCACTGACGCTCAGCATTTTTTTACAATGTCCTGCTTTCTTGTAAAATTTTGTAAAATTCCAAGCCTGTAATGTCTCAATCTTTGCTTGGAAATGTTTTATTGCTGATAGCTTTCCTGTTAACAGTTTAAATGTTTACTACTGCTATGAAAAGCTTAACTGTTGTTATCATGATTCTCTCTATCAGCAGAAAAGGTTTTTTTGAGAAAAGTTTTGAAAGAGAGTTGCTCACTGACTCTCAGAGGTTAAAACCTCTTGTAAATATTTTTTCCACTTCTTTAATATAATTAGTTTAGTCTTTGCCCAGAAAAAAAAAAAATCTACACATCTACTCTATACTAAGCTGTAGATCTCCTAGATGCAATAAAGATCTCCAAAGAGTGTTACCACCCTAACCTTAATGAATCCCATCTCCCCTAAATACCTTATTAGTTTTAACTTCTATTTCTAACTCAATATTTAAATAAATTAAAATTGATATTTACATTACTAAAATTATATAATTATATACAAAAAAATAGAGTAGATATTGCATTAGTAAGTGCTTGGGTCTTACTACTACGCTCCAAAAGAAATCATAAAAATCTAGTCAAATGCTAAGAATACATTGAATTAAACTAAGAATAATTTCCATGTTACCCAATTGAAGTTAAGTAATCTAACTGGTGTAACCCAGCCACACTGGCCCGCGACTCCATGTGTCCGTAGGCTACGTTCACTGTTGGTGATATTTTTATGTTTCACATGCAAGTTGGTTCGTTGATATTTTGGTGTTGGTTAATAGAACGAGTTAATGCTGCATTTAATGTCCACCCACTCGCCTCAGGCTTGGCTCCTCGACCCGTTCTTTGGCCTAAACACTCTGTTTCTCGGTCACTCGAGACTGTTCTATCCGCCGAGAGGTTGCTGTGAGGGTTTGAAAGTTGTTCTGTGAAGTCCCTGTTCTGATGAGTATGGCGATTCGCGGTTCGCCTATGGGTAAGTCTATGGGTGTATTTTGGTCTGTCTGACTTGGTTATAAGCTCATGGAAGGCTTTCTATGGTGGTTCGTTGTTGTCCTGGTTCTAGTGTGCTCACTTGGCTCCTTTTCACCTGGTAAGGTTCTTGTCTCGTTCTACTATTCTACTGTGGTCTGTTTGCAAACTCCGGCCCCGTCAGGGAATTGCTTTCTAGTTTTGTTTCTTCACCTATGTTTACGTTTGGCTGTCTTTACTGGTATTTTCACTGCCTCTGTCACTGTTCTGTGCACAAAATAATATCAATTCTCTTCGTCTTGGATTCAGGGGACATTCTGGTGGTTGTTCGCGGTCTTAAACAGGTAACGAAACCCTTCTTTGATTCAAATCGTCCTCTTCATAATATCGATGCTAACCAACCTTGTTCCTTTGGTCTCAGGTTCGTCAGTTTGCTTGGCAACGACTCTGTTCCTTGAGCCCTAGTCTGCTTGCTCAGGTAAGATGTGGAAACTTTCTCGTTTTCTATACAGGGTTCGTCTCTAGTTCATTTACTGTGCATGCATGTTAATATGTATTCGTTTGTGTGTGTAGGTCTGCAACTCGACCCGGGTACGTGGGCTCTTCCGATTTCAACTTACCCACGAGGGCAAACCTACCGGTAGGCTCTGGCTCTTCAGGCTGTTGATGTATTGTTAAGTTTCTGGGTTCTGTAGGGTGATAATTGCCATCCGTTGTTGCTCTTATCTATGATTATTGTCTCTTTCGAAGGGTTTACTTCAGTCCGGTTATGAGAACTATTTGTTGAACAAAATATGGGTCACTGTACCCAAACCCTAGACTAGGGTTTGCCCGCTTTGGTCATGACACTTAATTTTGATTACATTACAGGGGATACTATGGATGTATATGTTTCGGATAACAATAAAGATAATATAGTTTTGGTCTTTACTGTTCCACTTGTGATAATTATGAAAAGTATTTGATGAAGTACCTCTGTTGTGGGTTGTTCTCCCGCGTGCCGTTTTCTGTTTGCTCACGTTTGTTTGTTATTCCTCGTTCCTCGGACTATTACTCCATTTGCTGGCTTCCACTCTATACACGGACATTTGCCCAGACTAGAACTGATCTACTTGTTAGATGAGAGCACAGTAGGATCACGACTCACGTGATTGCTCACAGTTTGTTATTTATTAATGTTATACATGAAATTTACGATATTACAAGAGTTAGACAATGATTGTAGATGGACAATAACAAAAGAGATCTATCTCTCTGTGTGTTTTCTTATTTCTTTAATATGAAATTGTTGAACCTTGCTTTTGCATTACATTCTTGCTCCTATACATTTTTTATTACAGTTAATTGAAACTGTCATGGAATTCAGTTGGTCAGTCTTGATATGGTTGATAACCACAGTTCGGTTGATGTTACAAGATTTATTTAGGCAGTTTGTCTTTTTCCTTCTAAGTTGACTGATTACTTCCTAATTACTTTTTTATTGTTGTTTGGACTATAATAACTCTAACTGTCTATTTAACTTTGACTTAACACAACAACTCAGAAATGAGACAAATTAAAAATCTTAAATTATGACCTCATGTACTAAAATAAAAAATAAAAAAACAATTCAGATGATCAACAACCTTCAAACCTGGCTGAGACTTCACCCGGTCATGGTGAGCTAGATGCTCCTGCATCAGGCTCCCGGGGCAAAAAGAAATCATGGGTCTGGTCCATGAGCTTCTCGACAGAAGTACCTGTCTGTTCGATATGCCTGGTATCAAGCCATGAACTGTCCTCAATTGGACGGTTCTTCCACTTGACTAGGTATTGTAAGTATTCCTTCCGTTGAGTTTGTTTAACCACCTGAGTGTCGAGAATGCTCTCAATCTTGGGTGGTTGAATGTAAGGCATCTGTCTCTTCCAAGCTTCTCCTTTGTCCTGGGTGTTCCGTGTGGGTTGCGTGGATCCATCTTCTTCCTTCTCCTCTGGGTCAGCCGTGTAGGGAAATAGGTCTGCTACATTAAAATAGGTGAAATGCCTATTCTTGGTGGCAACTGGATCTCATAGGCATTTGCTGAAAACTTCCGAAGGATTTTGCAAGGTCCTATCTTCTTGTACTTTAATTTATTGTACGTACCTTTAGGAAAACATTCCTTGCACAAATGTGCAAGGACTTCGTCTCCTACATTGTACTGTACCTCCCTTCTCCGCAAATCTGCTTGTTGTTTTTACTTTAAGTTGTTGTCCTACAATTTAAGTTTCACCTATTCAAGCAAATCCCTCATCGCATTAGCAAAATATTCTCTATCTGCGCTTTGCCTTTCTTGTAGTCCAAGATCCCGCAGTTCATGCACTCCATGAGGATGCATGTCGTACAGGATTTGGAAAGGGCTCAATCCTGTGTTGCGGTTAGGTGAATTGTTGTAAGCAAATTCTACCTGCGCCAGCACTCGATCCCACATCCGCGAATTCTCTCCCACTAGACTTCGTAGCAGATTCCTTAAACTCCTGTTTACAGCTTCTGTTTGTCCGTTCGTCTGCGAATGGTAAGCAGAACTATAACTCAGCTGAGTATCCATGTTCTTCCACAAGGTATGCCAAAAATGTCTCGTAAGCTTCACGTCCCTATCTGACAGGATGGATTTGGGTAATCTGTGTAACTTGACGATCTCATTAAAAAATAAGTGGGCCATGTGGGTGGCATCACTGGTCTTCCTGCAAGGAATAAAATGTGCCATTTTCGAGAATCTGTCCACTACTACCATTACCGAATCATATCCTCGCTATGTCTTAGTAGGCCTAAGACGAAGTCCAAGCTGACTGAGTCCCATGGTCTGCCTGGAACAGGTAACGGTGTATACAGTCCTATGTTTTGACAGTGACCCTTTGCTAACTGGTACACTTTGCATCTGGCTACGAATTGCCACACATCCCTCTGCATCCTTGGCCAAAAGTAAAAGTTTCTGAGCTGCTCGAGTGTTTTATCCACGCCAAAATGCCCGGCCAAACCTCCACTATGCTTTTCTCAAATAATGTTTTCCCTCATCGAGCAGTCAGGTATGCACATTTGTCCCCCCTTGAACAACGAATTCTCTTGCAAATTGTAATCTAACCAAGGGCTATTATCCCTCACCAAGGGGTTTTGGCATGCCTCATAGGCCTCCTTAAAGTCTACGTCCATCTGGTACAAATCTCGTAAGTGCTCAAAACCCAACACTTGCACAATGCTTTCCTGTAGAAGTAAAGCTTTCCTACTCAGCGCATCCACTACTTTATTAGCTTGCCCGCTAATATGTTTCAATACGAAATTGAAACTCTGCAGATACTCCACCCATTTGGCATGTTTGTGGTTCAGTTTGTGCTTCTGCATTATGTACTGTAGTGCAGAGTTATCTGAAAACAACACGAACTCATTTCCTAACAGATAATGCCTCCAGTGCTTTAGTGCCTGTCTGACTTCATAAAATTCCTTATCATATGATGAGTATTTATGTCGACTCTCATTCAGCTTCTCGCTGGAAAATGCTACAGGCTTATTCTCCTGATTGAGAACAGCTCCAATTGCTGTCCCGCTGGCATCACAGCGAACCTAAAACAACTTTTGGAAATCTGGTAGTCTCAGGATCGACCTCTTAGTAATCTTCCTCTTCAGCAACTAGAAACTTCTCTCTGCCGATTCTATCCATCGAAAAGGTTGGCTGGCCTTTTTAATAGTATCCAGCATTGGCGCACAAATCTCGCTGAAATTCCTTATGAACTTTCTATAAAAGCTTGCTAATCCATGAAATCTACATACCTCAAACAAGTTTTTCGAAGATGGCCAATTCACTATCGCTGCCACCTTCTCTGGATCCATCTTCAATTCATTCTCTGCTGTTACAAACCCCAAATAAATCAATTACTTCTGCAGAAAAGTACATTTCTTCAAGTTTATTAGTAGTTTGTTCTGCTGTAATTTCTCCAGCACCTTACGCACATGTCGAAGGTGTTCTTCTTTCGTGCTGCTAAAAATAAGGATGTCATCCAAGTAAACTATCATGAACTTCCCAATATACTCCTTCAGCATCTCATTCATTAACCTCATGAACGTATTGGACGCATTGCTTAGCCCAAATGGCATGACTAGCCATTCATACAGCCCCTCATTCGTCTTAAAGGTTGTCTTCCATTCATCCCCCTCTCGTATCTGAATCTGATGGTACCCACTTTTCAAGTCTATCTTCAAGAAATAAGATGCCCCGTTTAAACAATCCATAATATCATTCATCTGCGGCAATGGGAACCTTTACCGGATGGTGATTTTATTGATGGCCCTTGATTCGGTGCACATCCGCCATTCTCCTCCCTTCTTGGGAGCGAGGACCATTGGAACAGCACAAGGGCTTAAGCTCTCCCTTATCAATCCCTTGTCCAACAACTCTTGCACCTGCTTCCTAATTTCTGCATTGTCCTTGGGGCTCATTTGGTATGTCGCTTTGTTTGGAAAACTAGCTCCGGGTATGAAATCAATGTGATGACTTATGCTCCATTTGGGGGGTAACTTGTCTGGCAAGTCATCTACAACTATGTCTGTAAACTCCTCCAACATTTGATGGATCTCTATGGGAAAATCTGATATTTCCGTATGCAGCAAGACTGTGCTTGCTTTCTTTACCACCGCATAACCTACCTCACTATCCTCCACTTGTTTTAAAAACTGTTTTCTGCTGACCAACAACGTTCTTGGTTCACTAGTCTCCGTTGTCCCTTCTTCTTTGATGGGTACAAGCATATGCTTGATTCCATCCTTCACAAATGTATAACAATTTGTCAATCCATCATGGACCACTTTCCTATCGTACTGCCAAGGCCTGCCCAACAGTATGTGACATACATCCATTGGCATGATGTCACAAACAACTTTGTCCTTGTATCTGCCTATCTGAAACTCAACCTTGCTCTGTTCATCCACCAGCAACTGATGGACTTTTTGCAGCCACGAAACTCTATAGGGGTTATGATGCTTCGAGCGTTTCAACTCCAATTTTTCCACCATCTCTGTGGACACTAAATTGTCAGTACTACCACTGTCTATAATTAATTACCTCGCGATTTACAAACTGTTCTGAACAAAGCTTTCTACTGCATCTGTTCAGTGATCTCTTTGACTGGTTTCAACAGTACCTTGTGCAACACCAAAGCTTCTGCCGTATTTGGAGCATTCTCTACTTCTTGGGGAGGTGTTGTTGCCTCTTCCGACTGTGCCACGTATGCACCCCGCTGTCCAGCTTGTTCTGCTTCTAGACATTCAAATGAGCGGTGCCCCCATTTATGACACGTATAACAGTGATAACCAGCCCCTCTACCTCGGCCATTTCCCCTACCTCGATGGGATGACCTACTACCTCTCACGCTATCACCTCTATTTGTTGTTCTAGAAGCTTTAGAACTACTGGCTTCCTCATTGTTGTTAGCAGTTCGGCCCCTGCCATAAGACTGGCCTTTCCCTCTGCTGGCTCCTCGTCCTCTCCGGGTGTTCTGTCTTCTGGTGATTTTCTCCTCAGCCTTCATCACACTCTAATACGCTTCCTCATTGTTATTCGGTGACAAAATACTGATTTCATCCAAAATATCCAATCTTAATCCATTAACATACCTAGCTGTCCTTTCTACTGTATCTTCTGTATATCTGTCCCACAAATTCATTCGATAGAACTCCTCCCTATATTCCCTTACCGTCAGTACTTTTTACCTCAGATTCTGCACCTTCCTATGCAGCGTAATCTAATAGTCCCTTGGCAAAAATCTGCCTTTTAACTTGGCCACCATCCTTGACCAGGTTTTGATCGACAGTTTGTTCAATCGTTTCCTCTTGTTCTGGACACTGTCCCACCATAGGGCCGTGTGTCCTTTCAATTTTGTCGTAGCGAACTGAACTCTGCAGTCTTCGCTGATTTCCACACACTCGAAGTACTTATCCATCTCACTAATCCAATCCAGTAAGACTTCGATAGATAGGCTGCCGTCATACGTCGGGAGTTCTGGCTTGGGTTTATTGCTTGCTACTAGAACAGACCTCAAGAATCTCACTTCTGCAGATTCACCTTCTTGTCCACCTCACTCTCATCACCTATCGCTGGGTCTCTTTGTCTACCTACCTCTACTGCCTCCAAACGGGGAGCAAGAATTCGAATCTGCTCTCTCAATCCTTCATCTGCCAATCTGCGAGCACTTATGCCACCTCGGCCACGACCTCGTTTCCCTACTTCCATATCCTCAGTCAACTTACCCTACTCTGATACCACTCTGGTGTAACCCAACCACACTAGCCTGCGGCTCCACGCGTCCATAGGTTACGTTCACTGGTTGGCTTTTTCGACGTGTTCGCTGTTGGTGATATTTTTATGTTTCGCATGCAAGTTGGTCCATTGATATTTTGGTGTTGGTTGATGGAACGAGTTAATGCTGGATTTAATGTCTACCCACTCACCTTGGGCTTGGCTCCTCGACCCGTTCTTTGGCCTAAACATTCTGTTTCTTAGTCATTCGAGACTGTTCTATCCGCTGAGAGGTTGTTGTAAGGGTTTGAAAGTTGTTTTGTGAAGTCCTTGTTTTGATGAGTATGGCGATTCCTGGTTTGCCTCCGAGTAACTATATGGGTGTATTTCGGTCTGTCTAACTTGGTTGTAAGCTCGTGGAAGGCTTTCTCCGGTGGTTCGTTGTCGTCCTAGTTTTGGTGTGCTCGCTTGGCTCCTTTTCACCTAGTAAGGTTCTTGTCTCGTTCTGCTATTCTACTGTGGTCTGTTTGCAAACTCCGACCCCATCAAGGAACTGCTTTCTAGTTTTGTTTCTTCACCTATGTTTACGTTTGGTTGTCTTTACTGGTATTTTCACTGCCTCTGTCACTCTTCTGTGCACAAAATAATATCAATTCTCGTCATCTTGGATTTAGGGGACATTCTGGTGGTTGTTCGCGATCTTAAACAGATAACGAAACCCTTCTTTGATTCAAATCTTCCTCTTCGTAATATCGATGATAACCAACCTTGTTCCTTCGGTCTCAGGTCCGTCAGTTTTCTTGGTGACGACTCTGTTCCTCAGCCCTGGTCCGCTTGCTCAGGTAAGATGTGGAAACCCTCTTGTTTTCTATACAGGGTTCATCTTTGGTTCATTTACTGTGCATGCATGTTAATATGTATTCATTTGTATGTGTAGGTCTGCAACTCGACCCAGGTACGTGGGCTCTTCCACTTTCAACTTCCCCATGAGGGCGAACGTGCCGGTAGGCTCTGGCTCTTCAGGTTGTTGACATATTGTTAAGTTTCTGTGTTCTTTAGGGTGATAGTCGTCGTCCGTTGTTGCTCTTATCTACGATTATTGTCTCTTTCGAAGGGTTTAGTTCGGTCTGGTTATGAGGACTATTTGTCGAATAGAATATGGGTCACTATACCCAAACCCTAGACTAGGGTTTGCCTGCTTTGGTCATGACACTTAATTTTGATTACATTACAAGGGATACTATGGATGTATATGTTTTTGATAACAATAAAGATAATACAGTTTTGGTCTTTACTGTTCCACTTGTGATAATTATGAAAAGTATTTGATAAAGTACCTTTGCTGTGGGTTGTTCTCCCGCGTGCCATTTTCTGTTTGCTCAGGTTTGTTTGTTATTCCTTGGTCCTCAAACTATTGCTCCATTTGTTGGCTTCCACTCTATACACGGACATTTGTCCAGACTAGAAATGATCTACTTGTTAGATGAGAGCACAGTAGGATCACGACTCACACGATCGCTCACAGTTTGTTATTTATTAATGTTATAAATGAAATTTACAATATTACAAGAGTTAGACAATGAATGCAGATGGACAATAATAGAAGAGATCTGTCTCTCTGTGTCTTTTCTTATTTCTTCAATATGAAATTACTGAACCTTGCTTTTGCGTTACATAGCCGCTCTTATACATTTTTTATTGTAGTTGATTACAGTTAATTGAAACTATCATGGAATTCAGTTGGTCAGTCTTGACATGGTTGATAACCACAGTTCGGTTGATGTTAGAAGATTTATTTAGACAGTTTGTCTTTTTCCTTCTAAGTTGACAGATTACTTCCTAATTACTATTTTATTGTTGTTTGGACTGTAATAACTCTAACTATCTGTTTAACTTTGACTTAACACAACTCAGAAATGAGACAAATTAAAAATCCTACCTTATGACCTCATGTACTAAAATAAATAAAAAAACAATTCAGATGATTAACAACCTTCAAACCTAGCTGAGACTTCACCCTGTCATGGTGAGCTAGATGCTCCTACATCACTAACTCGAGAACACTGGACAAAATTCACTAAAGATATTTTATGCTCACTTCTCTCAATATTTCCCTGCTGCAATGCCTGCACTACTACACTTGAGATGGGAGGCATTACATGTCTATGTTCAAATTACGCATTTAGTGGAATTGTCGAACATCCACCCACTGTCATTTGTTTATGCATATTTTTGGCATTTCCATGAGCATTATTTCTATGGTGTCCCTCTCTTCATCGAAGTGAGCTTTGATTGTACTCTATAGAATACAAACATTGAAAAATTGATGAAAGATCACGGCTTTTCAAATATTTTAGTTCCTCTAGCCCATGGTCAGTCTACCCATGGTTGTTGTCCTTGTATTTTCTCGGTTCAACCACATGTGCTTTAATGCCCTTTTTGAAAAAATGACGTATACTAAAGGACATTTTTTAAGTTTAGTTTCTTAGCTTGATTCTAGGAAGAATTCCTTTGATACCTTTCAAGTTTAATGGCTTAGATTGAATTTAGGAAGAATTCCTTTGAGTGAAGGTATTAGAGGCGATGCATATTTTTACTTTATTGTGTTGTTAGGTGGAGTAGAATTTGGATACATATTGTAGCCAAATATGTTTCTTACGAATTTCATTTTCTTACGAATTTCATTGAACTCAGACCAAACTTATTAGATTTCCGATTTTGTGGGGGCAATCAACCATCAGCTGAGTACATATAAAGAATCCAACGTTGGGCCCTAATTTTTGTGTTACTACAATTTTTTTCTCTTCATCTTGAGCATCACCTTGCTTGTTGGAGGAATCACTATACCTCTTTGGAATCCATAATTTCCACTATGAGAATTCTAGTCACTGGTTTAGAAAGTTTACTAACACCTACAAGTTTTGGTGTAACCGCAAATCTCTTCATGGTATCAAAGCCTGGTCCTAGGTTAAATTCCTCAAAACCTAGACTTGAGGGAGATGTTGGAGTAATAACGAAAAACCTCTTCATTGCCATGATTAAACTTAAGAAGTGAAAGAAATGTTCAAGTACCTCTTGAGGTGTGTCTTTCATCAAGGAGTATCTATTCAACCCATTGTTTTATGCAACCAACTTACAAAACTGAAGAAAATATAGATCAATGACTTAAATTATCCTCTTCGAGGGGGAAACCTCCTTTACATTACATAAATGAATAATTATTGGATGATACAAATGATAAGACATCCTTGTTATATACAATAGTCCAAGGCATCACTAATGGCACACCAATAACAATAGTGGGCTTCTATGGAGCACAACGATAACAATAGAGTACTACACTAACAATAACAATAAGTGGAATACGCTAGCGTTATAGGGACCTAACATGCCCCTCTCCTTCAAAAAATTATTGTCCCTGATGTTTGAGGAGTTCTCGATGCTTCTTTATAAAATTCTCATCCTCCCATGTGGAAAATTCAGCAGGTAAGTTCTTCTGCTTAATGAGATATTATGAAACTAATCGAGTTTGTAGTTGTTAGGTTCATGTTTTTGTGACTACTTTAGGCTCAAATATGATTTTTCCTTCTCTGTCAAGTTTAGGCAACACTGTTTGAACTAGGAGCTTGTCATCGATAACCTTATTTAAGCATGAAACATGGAAAACTAGGTGGACTCAAAAAGATGCAGAAAGCTCCAATTTGTATGCCATAGTACTAATCTTTTGCAACACCTTTTAAGAACAATAGTACTTGGGTGATAATTTATTATCCTTCTTAGCTTGCTTGAGGGACATTTGTTTGTATGGTTGTAGTCGTAGAAATAACTAGTCACCTTCATCAAAACTTGTTTCACTACGATGATGATCAACATGTTATTTCATTCAATTCTGCGCTAGAGTGAGGTTATCTTTTAAGAGTTGGAGACTTGTTTTTGATGCTTGATGTGATCTTCCACTACTTGAACCTTATAATTTTCTCTTAAAGATGATGTGAGGGATTGTGGATAATATGCATAAAGTGCCATAAATGGGGTCATTTTTGCTGCAATATGGAAGGCAGTGTTATACCATGATTTAGCTAGAGGTAATCACTTGACCCAATATGTTTGTTTATCAAATACAAAGAAATGAAGATATCCTTCCAAACTTTTGTTCACTATCTGAATTTTCCCGTCAGATTGAGGATGATAAGATGAGTTATGATCTAATTGAGTACCAAAACAATAAAATAATTTTGTCCAAAAATTTCCAGTGAAAATAGGATCTTTGTCACTTACAATAATCTTTGGGTTTCCATGTAGCTTTTGAATTGTTTCCATAAATGTAGTAGCAATTGTATTAGTTGTAAAAGGATGAGATAATGCACAAAAGTGTGCAAACTTGGTAATTCTATCAACTACCACCATGACGACACTATTTCCTTCAAACTTGGGTAAACCTGTGATAAAATCCATGAAGACCTCCTCCCAACGTTGACTTGGAATGGCTAAAGTTTGTAACAAACCCGGGGTCTTAATTGTCTCAACTTTATTTTGTTGGCAAATAAAACATTCTACCACAAACTTCTGAATATCATATTTAAGGCCATCCAAAAAAAAATCCTTCATGACGCTATGCTAAGTTTTTAAAAATACTCAGTGACCTCCTAAGGGGGAGGTGTTCAATTCCAAATGAATATTTTGATTGAGTTGGGAATTCTTACAAATATATAAGTGATATTTGTACTATAATGAATCCTTTTTTCAGCTAAATGTATCAGACGTGCTGGGAACTTCCTACAACTTTTGAATGAGTGTCTACACCTCTTCGTCATTCTTCCATTCATCCCTTTCTCCAGTTATCCAATCATGTTGGATAATAGAAATGGAACAAAGCAATGCTTCCACATCCTCATCATTTCTTAAGAGTTCATCTGCAACAACATTTTTCTTCCCTTTTTTGTAGATGATTTCAACGTCATAACCCAACTTTTTTCTGACCCATTTTTGTTGCTCTTCTCAAGAATATCTTTGTTCCAAAAGTTATTCAAGACTAGCATGATATGTTTTTACCTTGAATTTTCTTCCCATTAGGTAAGGTCTCCATTTCTTTAGTGCATGTAGTATTGACGAAATTTCCTTCTCATAAATAGATTTGTGTAAATACTTTCCTTTGATTGGATGACATTCAAAAGAAATGGATCTTTTCTTCTTGCATTAAAACAACACCAGTTCGATTTCCTGAGGTATCACATTTCACAATAAAGGATTTTTTGAAGTCTGGTGTAGCTAAGACAGACGCTTGGCACATTACCTTTTTAAGATGTTCAAAGGACTTAGTTGCCTTTGGAGTCCAAGAAAATGCATCTTTCTTTAGTAATTTTGTTAGAGGTGCTATTATTCTTCCATAATTTTTAACAAACTTGCGATAATACCCTTTCAATCCGAGAAATCCTCGAAGATGCTTTATGGTTGTGGGGATTTTCCATTCCTTAGTGGCTTTGATTTTGTTAGAGTCTACCTTAACACCCTCATGAAATATGATATGACCCAAATATTCCACCTCCTGTACTCCAAAGAAACATTTGGAGGTTTTTGCAAATAATTGTTTCTCCTCTAATAGTTTGAGCACCCTGTCAACTTGTTGAACATGATCCTTCCAAGCCTCATTGTAGATTAGTATATCATCAAAAATACTAACACAAATTTTCTAAGGATGGGTTTCAAAACAGAAGTCATCAAACCTTGAAATGTGGAAGGTGCATTAGTAAGGCCAAAAGGAACAACCAAAAGTTCATAATGACCCTCATGAGTTCTAAATGATGTTTTTAGAATGTCTTCAGTATTCATTCTAGTTTGATGATATCCTAAATAAAGATCCAACTTGGTGAAGTAAATTTCTCCATGTAATTCATCCAACAATTCATCAATGACAGGAATGGGAAATTTATCTTCTATAGTGAACTTGTTGAGCTCCCTATAATCCGGACACATATGCTACGATCCATTCTTCTTGTGCACCAATACTACTAAAGTAGAGAAAGAAATTTGACTAGGTTGAATTATACCATCCTCTAGCATTTTTGCAACCATACGTTCAATTTCACTCTTTTATGCATAAGGATTGTTGGGCATGAGATCCCCAAGGCAAGTTGGGGCTTAGAGCCCACGTTTTAGCTAAGTCTAATGTAAAGATTCCGCGATGTGTGGACGCGGAGTGCAAAGATTGTAAATGAGTCAGAGGGTTGTCCGCCCTCATTTTGTAATGTAATGTCGGCTTGAGAGATCTACCCATGGTTTGCGGACCAAGGGATTATATAAATAGAGCGAGGCTCTAAGTTGTAAAGGGACAAGAATCAATGAAATGGAATGGAATGAATGACAATGAATTGAGTCTGATCTAAGTATAGGGTGAGTCATTGGGTCGTAGAGTAGGAGAAGGCTCTGCAGCTAAGTGCACAAAGGCCTAGTAGTCCATAGCTAAGTGTGCGGACCCCTGAAACTGAGTGCGTAGGCCAGGTTGAGTCTGTAACCAATTGAAGCAATAATAAAGAGATGTTTTACATTATTTATGTGTATCGTTTCCTGTTTTATGCTTTGAAGTATATTAAGCATGAATTGTAAGGTCACTATTTATTTGTTGCACGAACTTATATGAATATGTTCAATAAGTGAATATAAGATAAAGTATCTGTTTACGTGATGATAACTAACTATTATAAGAAGATAAGTAAGATCCACAGTGTAACTTGGGGAAATAGCGCAGGTCACTACTCTAGCAGTGCGAAAGATCCACAAACCCTGGTTAGGGCTACACAAAGGCGAATAGAACAGGGCCCAAAGGCCTCGCAGGTCAAGAAAGTGTGCAAAGTAACCTGTGTGAAGGTATTCATAGTTGGACTAAATCGGCTCCTCAGACATCTCAAGGGTGCGGAAACTTGGTTCCAGCATCCCCCCATACTGCTTCGGGTGAGACCTCAATCCGCGCTCCGCGGGCTGTTACCGAAAGGCCCAGTAGTACAGGGATTTGTTTAGCTAAATAACTCCAAACCTGGGCCAGGCCCCATCAAGCCAACAAATGGTTTCATTATCGGGACCGAAATCTGCATAGAGATGTCTAATGTCATATCATTGGAATCCAACTAAGAAGGAAATTGAAGGTTGGTTGGATAGGAGAATCCACGAGTACGCGGCACAGGAGAACAAGAATCCATGAGTAACAAAAGAAGAGTGGTTAAACTGCTACTTGTACACAGAGACCCACAAAATTTTCTTCGCATCCTTTCCTACTAATTTGTATGAGTGGATCGTGAAGCTAGCAGATAGCCAAGGAAGGTGCAAGCTCAATAGTCCTATTGTGTGGACCCTAGAGTTGGTGCGCAGATTGGAAGCATCGAAGGATAAGATCGCGTGTGTTGTTGATCACTGGATCGATTGGATTATAGGAGGATTCATTACTGAGTTCACAGTAGACACTATGGAAAGCTACAGCGAGGTCGAGCAATGATTTCTCAAAGGACTGCGAGGTAAGTATGTTAAGTCTCTGAACACTTGGATTAAAATGCTACTGTGTGAAAATAAAATTGTGCGAATACATTCATGTTCGGGGCTATGCGAAGTGGGAGAATTTATAGAAACGAAGGTAGTGCAGAACTAGAAACTAGCCCCTTGATTTCACCTCCGAAAGGGGATGAGGAAGAGTTCACAAAGGTCTCACCAAGAAGTGTGATAAATTTGTTAAGGTAGAGGATTCCGCACATACCACCCCCAACCACACCACCACCAGCTTCACCGCCTTCACCCCCATCTTTGCCCGAACCATCTTCACCACCTCTGCATTTTAATATGGCAAGCTCAATAAAGTCTCCTATGTTCAAAGGAGTGGGAAATGAAGATCCGGACCAGTTTTGGTCCATGGTAAAAGTTGTATGGGAAGAGCAGGGAGTGACGAATGATAATATCAAGAAAGCAACATTGGTTAGCGCTCTACAAGATTGCGCGCTGGCCTAGTACATTAAGCACTCCAGTGATCACCTGAATGCAGGAATCATGGCTATCCAAGCTGCAATAACTAGGGAGTTTAGCAGGCCGAAGCCAGAATCGCAGTCAATCATTGGGTTCAAAGAAATTACAATGCTATTAGGTGAGACTCCTTGGGAGTTGGATCAAAGGCTAAAGTGCATGATTCATGAAGCTAATATGACCCTGACAGATGGACAACACTGCGAATGGTTTATAGCATCACCATCATCGCATTTGAGGAACACATTGTCACAGCAAAGACTAACAACTGAGGCCAAAGCCTTAGAGACCACGATGAGGTTGCATGAGACCCCCATACAGGATCCTAACCTAGGATTTTAATAGATCCACGCACAGTTGAAGAACCTATGCCCTGAGATGCAGAGTCTGAAACAAGATAGGACAGTTCGACCAGAAGTGCGTGAAGAAGTGTGGTGCATAAAATGTAAGGCTCAAGAACATGACAGGGACCACTGCTCAGTATTCGTGAATTATCTCACAAGAGGAGGACCAATGCCAATAAGGCTAGAAGCACAAGAAGGACTGAGCGCGACACCTAATTTGTAGTGCGAAATTTGTCAAATAGGAGGAAAGCATGTTATAGACAATTGCCATCTGTTGCAAAAGTACAAGCAGAATTCGCAATAGTTGTTCTATAATTTTTGTAGATCAATGGGACATGATGAGTGCACCTGTAGAAGTTATGAGCTAATGATTGATAGAATTCCTACTTACAAGGTTCAATCCAAAATGCTTCCCCTAGACCAGGGCACAGGGATGGCATGGGCCAAATTCCAAGGGTGTGGACAAGGCTGAGGTGGAGGAGGACCTATAAGAGGTTGTGGACAATTGATATGCTACAATTGCAAGAGGACCAGGACATTATGCCCGTGATTGTACGAATCCAATGCATCCATCATGTTTGTATTGTACCCTATTTGATCATGAGATGGAGGATTGTCCCATGCTGATAGTTAGGCTGCGCGATAAGGGTGCGTTCCAACCTCCCCAAACTCAAAACCTACAAATGATGAGGTCTGAGCCGCGCGAGGAAGATCCAAATGTAAACATTGTGCTCCGAAGTGGAATTAAAAAAAGAGAGGATAAAGAAAAGCAACCTGAAGATAGTACTTGGGTTCGCAAGGCTCTGACAAAAGAACTAGAGTTTGATTCGGAGCACGCTAAGGAAATCTTCATGGAAGCTAGGAAGAGCTTCTCTAATGCCTCCACTTCAGGAAGAAAAGATAGATCGGAGCTGGAAATGGATCCATATATGCTTATGACGTTCCTAGAAACATGTATGAAGTTACTGCACAACAGTAAGGCGGTAAAGGGACTACAAGAACTCATTAATAGATGCGCTGGGACTGCGCCAGGAGAACCGCGCATGGTCTGGAAGATTGGAAAACACAAGGCAAGAATAAGAAGAGAAATGAGGCTAAATGCGTAGATTGTCAAATATGAGATGGACCAAGTAATTCTGGATCTAAGATCGAAAACGAATGTTCTTCCAAAGCAGACATGGGAGCACATCAAGAGGCCTACACTGTAATGGTTTTCTATTCAACTGTGCATGGCGAACCAACTAAAGATAATACCCCTGGGGCGATTGCAGGGAATCACAGTGAATATTGAAGGAGCGAGTGTGCTAGCCAACTTTGAGGTGATAGAGATTGTCGATGACAACAATCCCTACCCCAGGCTCTTAGGAGTCGATTGGGCCACTGACAAGAATAGGGTGATTAACTTGAGAAAGAACAAGATGATTTTTTAGAAAAAGTCTTTGTGCGTAGTGATACCTTTGGACCCTGCTGAGGGATCATGCTACACTGAGCTAGTGCACAACTATGAAAGTGACGACGACTTAGACTGCATCTACAAGATAGCTGCACAAGAGCAAGACTGGGTAAATCCCACTGCGGATGGACGAATCTCATGGGAGCACGAAAGCTCTTGTACATCAGATTCAGATGAAGAAATAAAGTGACGACAGAACCAGTTACACGAGGTAACCACACTGAACTTTAACATGATGACAAGATTGTTGTGCTGCATATTGACGGAAGTAAGGGATCTGCCTATGTATGATGGGTTAACTGAGGTAGACGTTTTCTTGAATGGATTTGAAAGGTAGGTGCCAGAACAACAACTTTTCGAGGCTTTGAAGTGGGTATTACACACTATGCTTGCGAGGTGGTGGGGTATGTGCCAAGGAAGCTTTGAATATTGGCGCGAATGAAGGAGAATGATGTGCATGCATTTTGGGAAGCCTCATACGTGATTAACAGATAGATACAATGTATGGGATGATCCATGTGTGCATCTATCCAAGTGGGTACAGGAATATGGTAAACAACCTACGTGGATGCACATGGACTTCATCTTGGGGAACACAATCAATAAGCATGTGTTGGGGAGGCAATTGTGCGAACGGTCCCTCAAGTTGGAACGACAGAGGGTGAAAAATGACTGCATAGAAGGTTACCCATGCAGAAACATTTAACGAAGTATGTGAAGCTCTGAACAGGGTATATAATGTGCATCGAAGTGATTAGGACCTACTTGTACCAACAGTTTTGTGGGCTTATAGAGAAACCTACAAGAAACTGATGAGACAGATGCCTTCTAGGTTGGCCTATGGAGTAAGCATTGTAGTCCCAATAGAGTATAATATGCCTAGTCCCCGCATAGCATTTCCGGTGGATATGACGGTTCGTGGAGCCTTGGAAGAATGGATTGCGTAGCTGAATGAAGAAGAACGTTTGGGACCTAAGGAAGAAATCCGACACGGCGATCTTAGGCTCCAAGAACTCATGAAAGAAAGAGTGTGGTTAAGGGAGAAAAGCACTCTGGTGGAAGTGAAAGTCAAGAAGCTTGAGGAAGAAATAAAGAAGGATTTTCTCAATAAGAAAACCGTGATGATAAAATAGGGTGTGCATGATTACGTTGACAAATTTTGGGACTACCACCAAGAGTTGATTAACTTGATGCCTTGGATTGGACCATATATTACTAGAGGGATCACCATGGTGGCATGATAATGGTAAAGTGCACGACATAGACAGTAAAAATAAAAGGCAGATTTTTTTCCAGGAAAAGTGATGGATGGTCGGTTGAAACCCTATACAGGTGGCGCAGACAC
The DNA here is from genome assembly GCA_000404065.3 of Pinus taeda. Classification (NCBI taxonomy): domain Eukaryota; kingdom Viridiplantae; phylum Streptophyta; class Pinopsida; order Pinales; family Pinaceae; genus Pinus; species Pinus taeda. The sequence goes on from APFE030795076.1 coordinate 86,885, forward strand.
CTGAATAGTTGTAGGAAACATAATCTTAGCGCTCCAGGCCGTTGAAAGGAGGTGTGGGACAATAAACTACTATGCCCGAGAGTTGCATGATGTCGGGGTTGCGCGTAGGATAGAAGTGTCACAGGGTCCACGACAATGCAAAGGTAGTTGCACTACCATGCGGGTTGGCTACAAAGTGACTATTATAGTCACTATTCACGATGTGATGCTTGGTTTGAGACCAAATGGAGCAAGCGACAAGAATTTAAGGCAATTTTTATGGTCAATTGGGAAAATCTACTGCCAAGGAAGCATTAATGGACTGGATTAGGGGGGAACAGTTGAATTCGAATTCAAAAGGCGCTATAAATTACAAAGGACTACCTAGGACACAACACTTGGTCATTTGAGAAATGAGCTGTTACGCACCCCACGTATTCTGAACCAAGACCAATTTTCCCTGTAGAGAGCAATGTTTGAGCACCTGATTGAACAGTTGAGATATTTCTGGATGAACAAGATGGTAACATCTAAAGAAGCCAGGGAAATTGCAAAAATGACCACCGAAGAAGCCACGTAGGCCATGACCATAGAAGATTCCCCTGAGAGCATCAGGATTGTTGTAGAAATCCCTAAATCACCGCACACGCCAAGACCGAAGAAATATAAATAACCCATGATTTTGGTACGTGTGTCCCGTCAAAGCCGCTGCAAAATAAACTAATAATGGAGGAAAAAGGGAAAGCAGTTAACCTAGAAACCGATGAGGAGGAAGAAGACCTTGAGGATACCATAATAGAAGAGGATGAGGACGAAGGTGTGGAGGAAGAAACCTAGGGCATGGTCCCTCTAAGCAAGTTGCTTGCATATGTTCCTCCATGGAAGGGGAAGGAAAAGGTGTCCAAGGACCTGGATGACAGTAAAAGCCCTCTGCAGAGTCCGTTATTACCTAATGATATCATTTTTGAAGAAGCGCACTTTGGAAGGGTACTGAGCTTAAAGTTTGAATACTGGGATCTCGCTGACCACAAGAAATTCCCTCACTTGCTGACTGCACACCTTATGAAGCCATAGAAACACACCATGATGGGAGTTATAGAGTTGGAGCTACGCAAATGGTTGCGTGGGGTCGAAAAGGAAGGGTTGTTGAACCTACTCTAGGTGTCGCATTACGATTGCGCTCCAGTAACTATCTTTGTCATTAGGCAGCTACTCTACCTGATGCATGATGGGTATGTGTGGCTGGAGGAGCCCGTCCCCATCACAGACCACATGATCCATCGAATTAACCTACTCCCGTGTAAAGGAGAAGACCCCGTAGAAATTTCAGAGGGTAAAAGTAGTGATTTGTCCATCGTAGAGGCCATGAAAAAGAAACACAGTTGGAGAAGAAAAATAAGGGCTACATAATCTCCAGTATCAACAACAAGGCAGTCAAAGTTGCAACTCAGATATTGGTGGGTAAGGTCATGCAGAAGTGCTGCGCCAATGAGGTGCCCACGCTGGTGGTTGCACTTGTTGAATAGAGAGGGGGTCTAGTTTAACTGGTCTAAATTCTTGTGCAAGGAGTTCCTAGAGAATTGTCATGAGGCATAGGAACAAGGGAAAACCTTCCACTATGCATGGCTTCTGTTGTCCATAGTGCTGGTGGCTGGGGAATTGCCTGAGGATAGCCAGTACCCCACAACTACAAGGGATCTCCTAGAGGTTGCGAAGTACGCTTCGCTGTGGGCTATTAAAGACGCGCAGTGCATCCATGACAGTAAAATATTCTGGGTGTTTGTGGAGATGAACATTAGGATGGGGATTAACTGTAAACTGCAGTTATCACCCACTGTCTACAATAACCTACAAAGTTTCGCAGAGTTTAAAGCCGACTTTCATCACATCTACCTCAAGGCACATAAGGACCCTGCAAAGAAGTGGAACGAACTACCACATATTGCCATAGATGATGTGATCTCTGACGTACTTGAGACATGGCCGCCAGAATGGCACTCTCCAGACATCTCCATGGTGGAAAATTCTGCTGCATAGAAAAAGGAGGAGGAGGAAAAACTGTGCATGTCACAGTTGGCAGAAAAGAGAAGAAAATAAGTAGTAGCAGCAAAGGTGTAAGAGGTGTGGGACGTTGCAAAAAACAACAAAAGGCTACAGCATAAGCATAGAAGGCAGCAGAAATGGAGCGCAAGGGCCGAAATTCACCTTCGCCTGAGCAAGATCAAGAGATGGAAACTGAGATAGAGGAGGGCGGCGCAGACCTACAAACAACGTCGACGCAATTGAAGTGTCAGCACTCGAGAGAGGCAGGTGGGGTCGCGCAAGAATGTAAAAGTGTCTAAGATGTCTATTGAATTGATCACCCTTACCGAGGGTGATATACACAATATAGGAGAGATGGTGCATGGAGTCACCACATAGGCCCTCCATAACTTTGTGGAGGAGAATCATATTGTGTTGGGGGGCCTCCGAGCATAGATTCAGGAGTTGTAGGTGCACACTCCTCAGGCTGGTACTCTCTCGACTAGTCTTGCAGTAGGAATAGCCGCAATCGAGGAAATGCTGCGCACTCATACGACCAACACAATAGTGCTGCCAGAGGGGACACTCATTACAACAAATGAGGCCGACAATCCTACGGTCAATGTGTTGAGAGGAATAGGGATCAACATGGTTGCGCTCCATCAAAAGATGCTATATGTTTTGTAGGAAGGGATTACTACAGAATTGTGGGCTAGGGAGAGTCGTGAGCTGTAGGTGTTGAGTGAACAAAGGATAAACATGGAGTAGTTGAGCTTGCAACGCGATGAGGTCATGTCTTAGAACAAGCAAATGGCACTGGTAATTGAAGAAGTCTGCCAGATGGTCCCTCATCTGGCCATCCCAGCAGAAGCACCAGCAGAGGCGCACATCCAAAGGTTAGCAACAGGGGTGCATGAGGCACAAGAAGAAATGGCCAAGGTTTAGCTAGAGCTGAACCTCCAAATAGAAAAGCTGTGGTTGAAGGCACAACCTTCAACCCCTCTAGAGGTAAGCGAAAAATGCGCCAGTGCCATTACATCGGGGATGGGGGATATTAGTAGTGCAGTAAAGGACTGCACCAAAATGTTGGAAGAATCGTTCGAGGTCCTCACCACTCTACAGGAGGACCCGAACATACAACGTTTAGAAACAGAGGCACGTGAGGTACAACAATAGTATGACAACGTCAAAGGGACCATGGAGATGGTGGCCCTTACACAGAGGCTCGCACAAATGCAATAGGCAAAAGTGCTTAAGGAGAAGGTAGAAACAATGCAACATAGAGAAGCAGTTCTGAAGGCACACGTCCAGCCTTGGATCGATGAGGCCTTTGCTATCAAAACAACAATTGAAGGCAAGCTCACGCAGATGTAGGGGACATAGGAGCAGCTACAGGGAAGCAGTTCAGATACCACAGTCTCTGAACAACACTTCCAAGAGATACTACTAACCTTGTAGCGGTCTGAGCAGAGTTGTCAGGTATTTGTGTGAAGATCTCCACACCGATAAAGTGACTTGAGGGTGAGTCACGATGTTTGTGTTGGGGGCATGTTAGGCATGGGATCCCCCAAGGCAATTTTTGGGGCTTAGAGCCCAAGTTCTAACTAAGTCTAATGTAAAGAATCCACGATGTGTGGGTGCGGAGTGCGAGGATTGTAAATGAGTCAGAGGGTTGTCCGCCCTCATTTTGTAATGTAATCTCAGCTTGAGAGATCTACCCATAGTCCGCGAACCATGGGATTGTATAAATAGATCAAGGTTCTAAGTTGTAGAGGGACAAGAATCAATGAAATGGAATGGAATGAATGAAAATGGATTGAGTCTGATCTAAGTATAGGGCGAGTCGTTGGAAATGGAATGAAATGAATGACAAAGGATTGAGTCTGATATAAGTATAGGGTGAGTCGTTGGGTCGTAGAGTAGAAGAAGGCTCTGTAGCTGAGTGCACAAAGGCCTAGTAGTCTGCATCTGAGTGCACGGACCCTTGCATCTGAGTGCGTAGAGTAGGTTGAGTTTGTAACCGATTGAAGCAATAATAAAGAGAAGTTTTACATTATTTCTATGTATTGTTTCCTATTTTATGCTTTGAAGTATACTGGGCATGAATTGTAAGGTTACTATTTATTTGCTGTGCGAACTTATATGAATATGTTGAATAAGTGAATATAAGATAAAGTATTTGTTTACGCGAAGATAACTAACTATTATAAGAAGATAAGTAAGATCCACAGTGTAACTTGGGGAAATAGCGCAGATCACTGCTCTAGCAATGCGAAAGCTCCACAGCCCCTAGTTAGGGCTGCACGAAGGCAAATACGACAGGGCGCGAAGGCCTCGCAGGTCAAGAAAGTGTGTGAAATAACTTGTGTGAAGGTATTCATAGTTGGACTAAATCGACCCTCAGACATCTCAAGGGTGAGGAAACTTGGTTCCAACATCCTCCCATTGTGCTTCAGGTGAGATCTCAGTCCGTACTTCGCAGGTTGTTGCCGAAAGGGCCAGTAGTATAGGGATTTGTTTGACTAAATAACTTCGAACCTGGGTCAAGACCCATCAAGCCAACAAGGATATCTATAAGGTCTGATTTTTGGAGTAACACTTCTTGGAATTAAATGAATAGGATGATCATGAATAGGTGGGAGCCCTTTGGGAGTCTCAAACACCTTGGAATGATTTTCCAAGAATTTTTGGAGATATGGAGAAATAAATGCTTTCGATGTTTGAACCTATGGTGAACATAATTGTGAAATTATGCCCCATTGTTCTTTCTTTAGAAGCTTTTTCATGCCATTATAAATTATTATATTTCCTTATTTCCTTGCAATACCCCTTAATTCAACTTCCTTTCCTTCCCAAAATAATTTCAATAAAAGTTCTTGAAAATTAAAATCTATCATCCCCAAAAATTGTAACCATTGGACTCCTAGGTGTCATTTTGATCCAATTAATGCCAATCAACTTCCCCAACTAGTTCAATCTGCGGCATTGCATGCATCTGAAAGCTCTCATTTTGACCATTCCTGCAAAAGTAGAAATATTCCCACCCACATGTGGGATCAGGATTAAGGGAGACATAACATGTCATTGTAAGTTCTACAACATTAGCACCACCCATTGGAATGGAAAGTATTGAACTATTGAATACATATTCCCCCATGGTTAAGTTGAGATTATGGTAATTTCCAGAGAAATTTATCATTCCTCCATTTGCAACCATCACTTGACACTCTGGTGCTCGATATAGGAAGAAATTAAATTCCTTGGCTATCTTACAATGAATAAAATTATGGCTACTACCCGAATAAATCAAAACTATTAGATTTTTCTTCTTGGTATATCCTTCTATCTTGAGAGTTTGAGGATTGATAATTCTTGCCAATGCATTTCAAGATATGGTCGGATTCATTTGTTCTTTCTATGGGGTTGGTTCTTGGTGTATGTCCTCCTCTTTTGATGTTTCTTGTTCATTTTCTTCATACTATTCACATTTTTTGTAGAATAATTTGCTGTCAGCGAACTTATGATCTTTAGTGTATTTTATAGTACAACTATAACAAATCCATTTTGTTATGTTTTCCTCCAATTTTTGTGGTGTCAACCTTGTAGGTTGTTGAAGGCTAGGAGCAGCAACAATTCCATCTTTATAGTTGTGAGTGGTAGACTTCCTTGTTGCAATAATTTTTCTTTCAACTTTTCTTGCCACCCTAAATGCATTTTCCAATGAATCAAGAAGGTGTTGCTCTTTGTATCCTCATAATTTGCCATCATTTCCTTCGTAAAAATTGACCAAGTGACAAGTGGTTTATGAGAACAATTTCATCAATACCATAGAAACTGATTGGGTTCTAAATATAAAGATGCAATGTGTACCTTCTGTGTGTGTTGCACATCATGGAGATCAAAATATTGTTCTATCTATAGCATCCATGTTACCGGATCCTTGCCATCAAACTTCATCATATCAATATTTGGAATGTGGTGGGTATTAAACCCAACATTGGAGTCTCTAAAATCATGATTAGCATTCTTTTTTTCTCACCATTAGTTTCATGGAATACCTTTTCACCATTAGGAAGCATTTATTGTAGCAACTTTGTCAAATATTCTCACTAACCTTCCATGTCTGCTTTTAGACCATTCATGCCACCTTTTAAACCATCCATGTTGTCTATTAAACCATCCATGTCACCTTTTATTTCTTCTTTTAAACCATCCATGTCCCCTTTTAATTAGTCTTTGGTTGCTCTTTGTGAGAGCGAAATTTGTTGCACTTGGTCCCATAATTTTGATATATCATGCTGCTATTCTTCCCCTTCATGTGTCATAGTAGAGATTTCTAAGGGCTTAATAGGTGTAAAAAAAAAAAATTTGTGTGGAATTTTAGAACCTGATATTGATATCTATGCTTCAATATGCCCTTGGAATCACTTCAAACTAATTTTTCAAAGAAAAGTTATTCAATTTTTAAAAGAATACACACCTTTTTCTTTCTTTTAGGAGCATGATATTTAAAGTATTTTATCTATGCAATTTCATCCTCCCAAGTTATGGAATTCAGTCCTATGGTATACCTCTGAGTCTTCTTTCCAATGCCACAAGTCAGATCGAAATTGGATTCATAAAGAAAGATTTATGCCTAATCTCCCACGATGACCTAATTATAGATTGATTAAGTAGAGTGAACTTGTACGGAGTGTCATGTGTCGCTTTTTTTACCTTTGACACTGAAAATGATATAAAAAAACTAAATTCCATGCACTTTTAGCCACATTTTACAAAATTCCAATATGATGCTAATAGATAACGTTATGATGATTTTCCCTAGGTCACGTGTTTAAGATTGAATTCTGGAGTCTACAAAAACCCTAACTTCCTCAGATCATATCTCTGAAAATACAGTGAATCGGGATCTGAAATGTGTACATCAAGTTCATCAAGAGGTTGGCTCCATGTGGTCGAAATTTTAACTTCTGAAGTCTCATAGGAAAAAAATTATAGCAACAATTCGAAGATGTCATGTTTGAAGAAGCGAAAATCTAGAATCCAAAGCTTTGATTCCAAATGTTATGCAACCAGCTCACAAAATAGAAGAAAAGATATAACAATGACATAAATTATCATCTTCGAGATGGAAACCTTCTTTACATTACATAAATGAACTATTCTTGGATGATACAAATGATAAGACCTCCTTGGTATATATAGGAGTCTAAGGGGTCACAATATAATCAAAGCCTACATAACAATAATAAGGTAAGGGAACAACAATAAAAATATTGGGCTTCTATCGGCACACCAATAATAACATGGGGGATACATGGGCACAAAAATAACAACAGGGTACTACACTAACAATAACAATAAGGGGAATACACTAGTATTATAGGGACCCAACACATTATAAGAAATGTGATTAAAATTTTGTATCTTAATAACTACCACTAAAGTTTTTATGTTGCCTTTAAATTTGACGAATGTTATGGAGGCATGGAAGAAGCACGGGATATCCAATTAAGAAAACACATACCCGTTTTATGCACATATTTTATTCTACACACTAAAAATATATCTATTTGAGAAATGATATAAATAACTCAAAATCTAATAAATATCCATCTAAAAACATTACCACAATTTTCCATAGCATTGGTCATAACATTGGTTTTATTAGAATTTTTGTGTAAATTTTGAACTCAAACTTTGTTAACTATGCATTTTGATTTGAAATGTAGATTCCAGTGAGAGACCTCTCATATTCTGCTAATTTCGTACATCTCCCTTGGTAATTGGTGATTTTATTTACAAGAGGAAACTCTAGAGATGATGCAAACTTCAAAAGTCCTTTAAAAAACACATTGTTTCTATCTAAATCTACATATGTTGGGTGTGGAGCTTGATTAGCTTATTTATTCATAGGTATCATTGTGTTGGACCCCAGTTCATAACAAGGTGGAAATATCACTCATTTAATCACCGTCAAGGGGGTCTACTGGGGGACGATGGGGATCAAACTAAAAATAGATGTAAAGCTGAAAATAGATGTAAAATTGCCTTGCAAAATATTTTAATTTCATAATCAATCTAATTTGTTTATTAGGTGGATGATTTAATGGTAGAAGTCGTTGATGATATAAATTGCACCTTCAATTGTCCAACACCTTGAGAAATTCCTAAATGGCTAGTCTAAGAACAATGAGAACATGGCCTAGATCTTTATAGCCGTAACAAATAAAATGTAGAGGATTTGAACACTTAAGCAATTACAAGACATAAACAATCAATTGCAATCCATGGATGACACTGAATATGTATTATACAACAATTATATTGCACGACATGTAACAAAAGAAAACATATACCTCAATAAATAGAATATTTACAATATGTTTCTATGATAGAAATTCATTGCCAACATAAACATTATATACAATAAAAAAGAAGTTGTAATAACAAAAGTAAGAAATACAAATATCATGAATAATAGGCAAGATGGCAAGATCATGGAAAGATCTTTCATTGAATTTTCTTTAAAAATGTTCAGAAATGTTGGAAATAAGCCTAAGAGACTATCAAACTTCTATAATCAAGACCTTTTACAAATGATAGTGTTTATGTAACCACTTACTCAAATGCAAGTAATCAGAAATCAACACAAGTTCAAGCTTGTTGCAACTGGTATAGATTCAAACTCTTGGACATTGGTATACAACAAAAATACCAAACTCATCGGTGTTAGCAAATAAATAATAGTTTTAATAAACTCATCAATAACCAAACTATGATTATTTGATCCAACAAAACATAAACTTAACTAACCCCTATTGTTGCTACCTTTTAAAAGGTGACCTACAACACAAGCTTATCAGTCTCCTATCACTCTTAAGAAAGTTCAAGGCAACCCAAAACAAAACTTACCAATAAATCAAATAAAATGCAGAAGTGAGAATCCTTTCACTCTTCGTATCTCATTTCCTTATATGCACGTGATCATAATTGTCAGGTGGTTATATGTTTGTTTTTTTAACCACTTATTTATCAAAACTGGAGGAATGGGGGGAATATAAACAGTTACTAAAATAATAATTGACCAAAATTGAATGAGGAGGGAATAAGACTTAAGAGGGAGGGAGGCCCACTGCCCACATAGCAACATTAAAAAATTGAAACCAATATTATTAATAATGCATTATTTCCTCCTTGTATCTCCCTTTTAGTGCATACTATGAAAATATAATGTTATAATGTCATGATCATCAAAATCATCCATCATATTCCCCATTCATCAAAATTATGCCAAATGTCAAGTATATGGGTCATGCCAATAGTCAAAATGTACATAACCATCATCCACATTGTACATCAAAAGGGCATGAAGTCTGTATCATCACATACTATCCAAAAATATTGTTAGCAAAGTAAGTGTGTCATAACCATACAATAAAATCATAATTAAAATTTGTAAGAATTTTCCAACCCATTGCCACTTTCCTTTAAAAACTGCTAAAAATAACCAAAATGCTTGGATGTTTCTTCTACAGTAGAAGAATTAATTTGAACTACTTCTCTTTCTAGTTCACTGCTATCCAAGCTCTTTTGGAGTGTTGATTTGGCTACTTTAGGGGCTATTTCCTTTGGTGGGAACCTAGCAACAATTACATCTTCTAAATGAGACATGGATTGCATTGGAACTTCAAGTGCTTTATCATGATTAGTGGATGGATGGAAAGTTGCACTATGCGTGACATGGGTTGACTTAACAAAATTGTAATGACCTATCTCTTAATAAAAATAAATTATATTAATTAATAAAATGATTTAAAATACATACACACACACACACACATATATATATATAGGAAATTAATATAAAGTTATAATCTTAATAGTATTTTAATAAATCATAAAGTGATATCCTTAATTAAATTTGAAATACTTATATACATGACCATACCAATGATAGAGGAGGCGGAACATGGAAGGTGTCACTCGCAGATTAAGCGGTGGGCTGCTGATGGAAGGGCGGCCATCGCCAAGAAACCTGATAAAACCACCAAGCAGAAGGTTACGAAGGGGGATGGAAGCAAGGGAAAGAACAGGGGGGAAATCTGAAGGAGGAGGAACATCATTTGAGGAAATTAACCACATGAAGAACTTGAATTGCTCTGAGGTTCTAGGCATGGGGGAACAGACGCCTTCTATTAAGATGCTTACTAGATTGAGCAGCCAGGTTCTACTCAGTTTGGCTAGGTGGATTCAATCATTTGGTAACTATAGTAGCACAACTGGAGGCATCTTCAACGGCAGGGACACAACTTATTCAAACCGCAATGGCACAAGTAGGTACCTCAGCGGTTCTGTAAATTTATTTTGTCAAATTTCAGGAAATTGTTTACAGGTTCATGATAAATTCCTTATTGTTTGATAAATCCATTACTATTTTCTTTGCATCTGTTTTTGGCTCTTAAATCGAAGCAATGCTTACCATCCTAAGACTGATGGGAAAACATAAAGGGTAGATCAAGTAGTTGAAGACATGTTGAGAATGTATGTTATGGATCAGCAATCACACTGGGAAAAGTACTTACAATAACAGTTACCACATTTCGATTAGCATGCCTCCATTTGAAGCATTATACGGCAGACCTTGCAGAACACCGTTAAGTTGGGACAGGTTAGAAGATCGAGTGATAATAGGACTAGAATTAATCCATGAAATGGAAGAGCAGGTAAGACAAATTAGACAACGATTAAAGGAAGCACATGATAGACAAAAGAGTTATGTCGATGCTCACAGAATTGATAGGAGGTATGAAGTAGGGGATCAAGTTTTCATCCGCATCAAACCGAATAAAATATTATTCGATTCAGAAAAGGGACAAAGTTGTTACCCCAATTTATTGGACCATTTAAAGTCATGGAAAGAGTTGGACCTGTTGCCTATCGTCTTGCCCTGCCACCTCACCTGCATAGAATTCATAATGTATTTAATGTTTATGTATTAAGCCATTATATAGCTAATCAATATCATAACCTTTAATGGAAGGATATGCAGGTATCGGACGAGGGAGTCGTATCGGTTGAACCATTACGTATACTGGAACCTAGGGTTCGACAGCTCAGGAATTGCCTGGTGGACCAAGTTAAGGTCCAATGGGACAAGTATAGTCCTGGATCAACTACTTGGGAAGATACAGAGGACATATGTCAAAGATACCCTAATCTATGTCAATTTTGAAGAACTTTAAACTATGTTTAGTATATATTTACTTCACTGCAAATCAGAGACTTAGAACCATTTTGAATGATTATATATAAACGTGAAATCTTGTGACATAATGTATGTTTAATTATGTTGGTACATGGATACTAAAACAATATATGTTGTTGATCTTACTAAATTATAGTTGTCAAAGTAAAGTTTAAGACAATTAAATGATTTTACTTTTTATAGGAATTAAGATATTATAAATATGTTTTATTTATACATGTCAATATGATCAATGGAATAGAAATCAAGGAATAATTACATTTTAAATGAAAGTCAATGACATGCATAGAATATGGAAAAATATGTTATACTGTAGTTGACATATGCAAATTATACATGAGTTATTTTGAATATGATAATGCACATTTTAGGAATGCATGGATAAGTGTATGATTGCAGATAATTAACAGTTACCAGAATGACCATGTGATGACAAAACCTCAGAACAATTAAAGCTCAAAGAGATTCTATGATAGGGTATTAACCCTAACTCTACTAGGAGGGGTGGAGGTGTTGCCCACCGTTTATCCTCTGAACCCTGGAGTAATGGGAGAACTGTGCGAATCACGCTCCCCTAGACGTGTGATGATGACTTCCAGATGCCTACTGGGAATCAGGTCTGTATAACAGATGTTGTCACCTTAGAGTTTATGAATGGTTAGATCAGCAAAACTGACGCCATGGCATACTCCAGTAGAGGACGGATAGGATGGGAACAGAAGAGATTAGGAAGGATAGGATGATTGTAGAATAGCTTGGGAACTTGGATAGGGCAAGGCATGACCATTAAAATCGTAAACCTAAAACACTAATTTTATAGTCTCCTTATACTAAAATAAGAATTTTAAACCTCGGTTTACAATCCTAAGAAGAATGTACTAATTGCTATCATAAGTAATCAGATAAGATAAGACCCTAACTTCGAGACGAAGTTTTCTGAAGGGGGAGTGTATGTAACGACCTATCCCTTAATAAAAATAAATTATATTAATTAATAAAATGATTTAATATATCTATATTATATTATATATATAATATATATATATATAATATATAGATATATATATAAGAAATTAATATAAAGTTATAATTCTTAATAATATTTTAATAAATCATAAAGTGATATCCTTAATTAAATTTGAAATACTTATATACGTGACCATACCAGTGATAGAGGAGGCGAGACATGGAAGGTGTCACCCGCAGATTAAGCGGTGGGCTGCTGATGGAAGGGCAGCCACTGCTAAGAAACCTAATAAAACCACCAAGAAGAAGGTTACAAAGGGGGACGGAAGCAAGGGAAAGAACAGGGGGAGAAAACTTGGAGGAGGAACATCATCTGAGGAAATTACCCACAGGAAGAACTTGAATTGCTCTGAGGTTCTAGGCACGGGGGAACAATCAGCTTCTGTTAATAAGCTTAGTGGATTGAGCAGCCAGGTTCTGCTCAGTTTGGCTAGGTGGATTCAATCGTTTGACAACTGTAGCAGTGCATCTGGAGGCATCTTCAACGGTAGGAACACATCTTATTCAAACCGCAGCGGCACAGGTAGGTACCTCAGCAGTTCTGTAAATTGATTTTGTCAAATTTTGGGAAATTGTTTACAGGTTCATGATAAATTCCTTATTGTTTGATAAATCCATTACTGTTTTCTTTGCATCTATTTTCGGCTCTTACAAGAATGAACAAATGAATCAAAATTAACATGATTATTTGAATACTTGGGTTGTCTAGCAGGGATTTTATTGACTTTTACCTAACCTTAATATCCCGGTGAAGACCTATCAGAAGGAGTATGATCCCAACCATTATTATTTTGGCAGGGTATTTGATGAATATTTGGATGTCGACGCAAAGAATATTAATGAGGTTCATTAGATAAAGGTGGCTAGCTAATTGCAGGTGGAGGACTTAGGTAAAGATGCCCTATAGTAGCCAACTACTTGAATTCATCATAATTTGCATTAAATTGTATTGAAAACTGAATATTTTTATTGTTGCCTTGTTTCCAAATTCTTAATGGCCTATTGCCTCTTCCCTTGCCTCGTCTGCCTAAACCTCTAGAGAAGAAACTCATAGTTGTTAAAAACAGTTTCCATTTGCCGTGATGCCAAATGTTTACCAACTGTGCATTGCAACTACACTTGTTTTCTTGCTCAGTATGCCATGATGGTTAGAGTTGCTAACTTGACTGAGTAATATTCAGACATAGTGAAACTTCCAAATGAATGAGAAAAACACCAATATTTTTCTAAATCGCTTGCCAAAAGAAATCAAGATTCACATATGTCGTTGATTGACTGAAAGGGAGAGGCATTTACTCTCACGTCATTTCATTTCCAGAACTATCGGTGCATTTACATTACCTTAAATTTCATTTCCAACTATTCACGTAATTCCAACTCATCAGAGTGTGTGGAATCACATTTCACATTAAAACATTATGCCATGTCAACTAGGTCATTGCATACATATCCACGTTGGCATAATAAAATCTCAGAGCTTATCTAATCGTTAAATGTATCACAAGTAACCAATTAAACATTGTCCCCATACTCATGATTCAATCCAAAATCATATAACATAACATAAGTCCAATCAACAATTGCAATCAACCAAATGAGATATGAAACATGGAGATATGCCTTGTATATTGCACATAGGTTACGTTGCAGTTGACTTATAATGCGCTATGTAATACGAATTATAAAGTAAATATAATTTTCACAAACTTTGATAACCATCAATACACACACACACACACACACACAACCATATGGATGCAATAAACCTTTGAAAATATTATCCCTTCTAATCTTCAATGAGTCATAACTTGTAACATTGTGCTTCTTTCAACAATGCTTTACCAATCTTAGACTTATGTATATAGGCAGAAACTGTAATGATCACTTCATCACTTGCTACATGGAATAATAACATATGTACAATAGATAATAGTCATCAAATAATTATTCTTAATATTAAACATAGAATTGGACAATTTTATGGCTGGACTTCACCACTTGAGCAACAATGTTTTTAATTGGTGGAATCCCTCCCTCTTATTCTTAGGTCAACAAATGGTCAATTGATCAATTTAACATAATTTTATTCGTCATATAAGAGGCAGGAGTGTTCATATTTTGCAGTTATATTGCAAAAGCTAAGAGTGACGAATAATAGTGTCAACATAAGTTATGTATAATTTAGGTTTTTTTCCCTAGAAGGCAACCCCTCACTATATATGAGGGAATTGTATTGCGGTTATGTATATGTGTATTTTGAGCGAGAAAGAGAGAGGAGACTATGTGAGAGTGAAGAGGAATTACAACGGATTTGTCAGAGGTTGTATCTCTTAATTTTGCTGGATAATATAAAAGGAAGGATTGTTTTTTTCTCTGTGGATGTAGCCCAAATTGGATGAACCACATATATCTGTGTCTTCCTTGTTTTATGTTTTCTGTATTTGTGTTTCTGCATTATTTTATGTGTTCCATTTCTCTATAATATATAATTTTCTAACAACATCGTCATAGAAATCCAATGCAATGTCCATCATCAAGCCTTCCCATTAAACCAATTATGAGATCTCATGTCTAAGATGGCTCAACCTATGGTCTCCTCATATGTAAAGGGCTCTTAAATGTTTGAATTCATTCATCCTCTCTAGAAGGAACCGTAGCTGCTTAAGATCATTGATGTCTAAGAATTGAAGATTTTTTAAATGGCCCATGGTTTTTAGCATTTCAATGTCCACGTCCACTATGGGAGCTATTTCAATCTCCTAATAATGCAGTTACAGTACCTAGGTAACATTCCACAATTCTTCTAATAAAGTTCCCTAATGTTGATGAGACTCAGTTATCTGAACAATCTTTTTTTTATTAAGTTCGAAGATTCCCACAAAGTTAGTCAAAATTAATCTTCCTTCATAAAGTTATTTTTATGTTTGATTCTACATGTGAATATGCTTTTATTTTAATACTAATAAAAAAAATTGCACTTACCATCCCAAGGACATGGCCTTTTTCTTGAATCTATTCCTACCTTTAGAATGATAATTGTGAAGCTATTAGTAGTTATGAATGACCCTATGCTTGAATTCACAGTCAACTGTTGCACCAAGATTGAATTCACTAAGAGTTTAAGTTTGTGTTTCTTATAGTATGTATCTACGTTAGAAAACGATGGTGGAATTTTCGAAAATTTTCAAAAGCTACACCAATTAATGAACAACTTGCCTGGCAGAAGTGTAAGTGGCTTTGTAGCTCATAGAACATCATAGCACATGTCTAGAAGCTAATTAAACATGATCTAATTTTACTTTAATGAAATTGATATAACGTGGTTGTAGATACGTATTCATCGGGTGCATACTTTTGGTAATTATATAAAACTAATATCTTATTTAATGTGGTTGTGATTCTCTATTGAAATATGAAGTCATTATGTCAATGTTCTTACACGCTTAAATTTAAATGCTCTACCATGTTTTCTTCTGGGTGCATTTATTTGGTGAATAATTTCCATGTTACTCTCAGATGCTTCCCCTGAGATTCGTAATCACTGATTACTTGACCACAACTTTAATTGCAAGAAAGGAAAAATTGTTTAACCAAATTATTGTGAATTCGATTGCAAGAGCTCACTACTACATTAAAGGGGTCCTTAATACATTTATTTAAGATGAAATTATAATTTCCTCTTAAAATATGATTTTGTCTTAAATATTTAATTTTATTAAATTATTTGGATAGGTTTAATTATTTTAAATTAAAAATTTTCTTGCACATAAGTAAACCTTGATGCACGATCTAACCTTTAGGCTTCATTTTTATTCTTCCTTGTTTTGCAAGGGTTTTGTGTGGATTTTTCATTTTCAGAGGGATATATGTTGAAATTGAGCCCCAAATATTATATCAATGTGCCCATACTGAGCAACATGATGGAGGGGATGGGGATCCACCCTCTATATCTCGACATTGATTCTCTCATATCGAATTTTTATGATAAAGTCAACAAAGATGAGTGCAAGATGTCGAAGATCACTAAGGAAATGGAAAATTTTGAACAAAAGATCATTTGCATGATTTTAAGTAGAAAATGGGATGAATTGAATCCCAATTCCCATAATTTCATTGAGGTCAGGGGAAATCACATCTATGTTTCGACTACGGAGAAGGCAGATCTGACCATGCATGGAAATGGCATGGAAATTTGATGCTTTACGATGAAGAAAAGGGTTTCTTCCTCCGATACATGTATGGAACTTATTTCTAGCACCTTGAGGTAGCTGAAAATGTTGAGGTTGAAAATGATGCCTAAAATTTGGTTTTGCCGGAGTCAATGGAGAAAGTCGACGAGGTCCTCGCTTGGATTTTGTGCAAAAGCATTCATTTAGCACCTAAGAATTAAATGAAATGTTTACTCTGGCTATGGATGCATGGTAAGGGTTTATATATATCATGGGTCTATATGCTAGGGTTTATTTCAGGTATGTTTGTTAGGGTTTTGAACTAGAAGACACTTTAAGTTGATCTATAGAAGACTTAAACCCTGTGTAAAAGAAATTTCATATGAACTCATATTTAGTCGATGACTTAAACATTGTGAAAAATCACATAACAACCACATCATCTTCATACCCTGTGACAGAACATGACTTGACACACCCAAACCCATCACATTGAACCCTTCATCCAAATCCCCAAATTTGAGCAAAATTAGTGTCGAGATTTAGATATCGATAACATCCAACATTTTGATCACTTGAAACTTTCTGTCCTCACAATGAAGAATGAAATCCAAGATCCTACCCGTTAAATAGATTATAAGGCCCTCATATATCTCAAACATTTTCAAAGCATTGTCACCCATTTTTTTGTTTATTTATGATATTTTGCATGGGAATTGCCTCCCCTCTATTAGGGAATGTCATTGTTTGTTGGTGTAACTATTGACTTATCTATATCTGTGGGGTTTAATGTCTTGAGTAGAGTGTTGTGTGATTCAGAGGAGAAGGTGAATTAGACTACACCAAAGGAAAACTTATTTGAATCTCTAGTGTACTTCACAAGGATCTTCGTTCATCTGTTCGAACCTTTCACCATGAAAATCTATGCTCTTTGTATTAGGATGTATATATGTACAACTCATTTTAATTTATAGGATTTAATATTTGTAATATTATGTGCTCTTGTAGGTATTTCTAATCTGATTTCTAATTTAATCTATATCTGTATATGGTTTGTTCCACCCTTTCTCATCCTTTCCTAAATTTATTCAGATATTTTATCTACTTCGACATTTCTCATCTTTGCATACATTTGTTAAGAGGTTTGATGCTTCATGTTTTTTTATATTTGTTTAAATCCATTTCGAGATTTAATATGTTCTTTCATTTTAGCAGACTTGAGGATTTGAATTTGTTGTGCACTGGGAACCACTAATTGGAAAAATATCATGTTTTTCAATTAAAATGGAAGAAAAATGTCCTTCAAGTTGTCGCTATTGGAAACCATCATTGGGTTCTTCAAATCAAATCACCATTGAAGGTATTCTATATCTTCCTCTACATAGTTTATGCACTGTGTATCTTAATTTTCATTGTTTATTATATTTAATTAAAACCTTCCCATGCTATTATCGTCTCTATTTACTTTAGTTAGTTTTATCTCGCTATTACTAGGTTAGTTTTTCTTAATTGTACCTCTTAATTTGGTTATTTTTAAAAAATCAGTTTTACTTCCTAGTTTTAGGTTCTTAGTTCCTATATTGGTTCATTTTCTTAGGAATGTATGATCATAGGTTTTTAGGTTTCTAGATGCACTAATTGCATGGAAGAGAATATATTTTGGGTTTTTATGGACCTAGGAATTTGATTCTTCGAAACAAGGGAATCACTTTACGAGCCTTTAAAAAAATAATATATGAGTACTATGTTGGATAGTTGGGATTGTGTAAATGGTTTGTCACACTTGGTATGTTGGCATTGATGAAAAATAGACCAACATTGAATCTAAAGGAAGTAGATGATGGAATTTATGAACATGTTTCTTAGGGGGAGTCCCATGATTGTTGCAGTGTTCTATAGAGAATCATCATAGTAACAGGCTTAATGGAGAAGCCATAAAAATATGACTATGATGGTTGGGGTGTCCCAGTTTAGTGGAATAGTTGGAAAGTTCCTCAAGGGATCAATTTAGTCCCTCCTAGAAGTGGCATTGTTGGAAAGTGCCTAGAAAGATATTTCCAATGGTATGTGGAAGTATACAAATTGGCCTCTGAATCAAAAGTTTTGATCAGTCAAAGTAAGGACTTTGAAACCCTTAATAGAAGATCTCGGAACACTAGAAGGCCAGAATGCTCGAAATCTAAGAGGGTTATTTAAAAAGGTGTTACATGATTATAGTGAGTCGGGGTAGCGAGAAGCCCAAAAGGCTCAGAATCCCAAAGGATTATTCAAAAAGGCAGTACGAGGTTGCAATGAGTTAGGGTAGCAGGAAGCCTAGAACCCCAGATACCAAGAGGTCTATTTAAAAGGTTTTCAAGGATGGAAAGGAGTCAGGAAGCAAGTGAAAACAATTGACAGTCTGACAATTGAAAAAAACCATAACAAGAATTTTGCAGAATTCGAAAACCCGTAAAAAATCTCAATGGAGTGCAAGGTAAAAAATGCCAGGAGACAATTTTTTTTACGTCATTTGACATTCTATCAAAAATCAAAATAGGAATTGGTTTTGTAAAGTTTTCATGTGTTACAGTGACTAAGGGCCTTCAAGTGATGAATAAGGCTAAAACATTGTGGCCAAGCAATTGAAGGAGTTTGAGGAAAATTGAAAGTAAATGTGCTAAAGAAAATTGGTAAGGACAAGTGGGTCAACCACATAACTTCATGAGTTCATAAGATCTTGAGGAATGTTATTTTTAAAATTTACAAGGGTATGGGGATCTAGGATTGCAACTCAGTGGTGGCATATGTTTGAAGGATGTATAAGTTGGCAACTCTTCATTTCGTAACCATGAATGAGTCAACATATCCATTGCATAGTTTAAAGAGGATGAATGAGTTGAAAAATGATAGTAAGTGTTCATAGAGAGGTTGGTGCCACCTGATTAATGGAAAATGTAAAGTTTGTCTCGAGCTGAAGCAAGTCTAATATGATAATTACTTGCATGCCACGGGGAAATAAATGAAGAGAATGACTCAAAGACATCATATAGGTAAGTATATGAGCTCTCATGACATGTTGCAGTTGAAGAAAGAGGAAGAGACATATCATAATTACTTTTTGAAGCTCTGTGGGCATTTATGAGAAATGGGGAGCCTTACTTGAGTATGCAAGATGTCTAAAACCTCATTCTTAGTATGGGGGATACCGAGATACTAGTTAGCGATTCAATGAGACTACGATGGTTGACTCAACTAAGCCCATATCTAGAATTGAATATGGTGGTAGAGTGAAGGAAACCTGATGGAAAAACAACAAACCATGCCATGTTGTAGCACTCTATCAGGTACAGAGAGAGCATAGACAACATGAAGGACTGCAAAGACAACATGGTTCCTAGCATAATAGAGAAACAAAATAGCAGAGTGAAGTTGAGAAAATGGGGGAATGTAGAATTGTTGTGAGTTGAATATTGCAATGGTATGAGTGTGTGAACAAAAGGGTGATTGGGGCCAAGTATTAACAAATATACAGAGTTGTAGAGTGTTGTGACCAGATCTTGTTGAGCAACAAAGGGAACATTTCAAAGGAGAACTACAAAGTTGAAGGAAAGGAGGTGGTATTCTAGTAGATCAGTTTTATATTTGTGTGTGTATATATTATCCTATGTTTTCAGTTTGAAAATTGTATGAAAAGTAAAACAAGCGCTATAATAGGTAGTGGTCTGCATTGATAAGAAGTTGGTTCTTCTTAGAAAGTAGCAACTTGCTATCTAAGGGGGTTTAGGCCTACTGTTAATAGGTTCTCACAAAAAAAATGATGTAATTAAGTAGGTGATTAACTTAGATCATAACAACAAATAGATTGGTGGTTTTCTCCCTTTGGGTTTCCATGTAAAATACCTATGTCAATATGTGTATGCTTCTCATTTGATGGATTGTGTGTAAGTATGTGATCCAGATCTTTTACTTCAAGGATGCATTCAAAATTTCATTTAAAACAACATGTAATCAAGATACACATACACATAGAAGAAGAAAAAATAAAAATCAACCATGAGATCAAAGGCAAACAAATAACTTGATAACGGAGTTCATCAAGTGTGGGCTACGTCTCTGGGCCCTGCTCAATATGGGGAGACCTCTTTCATTAATTGGCAACGAAATCAAATTAAAAGCAATTACAAAATGACACCTTATGCCTCCACTTTCGGGGATGTCCTAAAAATGTAGACCTTTGCTAAAGAAACAAACTGAATGGTTGGATTCCTAGAAAAAAATTGTGAAATATGACTATAAAGTTGACCTTGTTTTGTGCTAGTAACCTCTAGGGCTCTAGGGAATATTTTAGATTCCCTACAAGATTCTCTGTGAGAATATTCCCCAATATTCCCAAGAATATTTCTCAAAAAATGGAACCAGAAGGGGTGCCAATTTAGCTCTAGTATGCATGCTCTGAAATCAGCCTCACATTCCTCCCCTCATTTGGAAATTTGGATGATGTTTAAATACAAAGTGGTGGCGCTTTGGAAATATCAACCAACTTGGCCTTGATGGTTAGCCAAGACAAGTTAGGTTGCTAGCTATCCGCCAGTCATGGGTTTAAAACCTAGACCTGACCATATATAACAGGGCTTGACTGGTAGTCTCCACTAGCAGTTACATTTTTTGTTGCGTTATGTTTTATTGCATTGGTGTCGGCATATTGGCCTGTGGACCTTCCGGATGGGTTCAATTCCTATCGTCAGCTTCTTAAATATGTTATATAGTGTTACTGCCACCATTTGGTTGTTGGACAGTTGGCCAGAAGGTCGAGAGGGTTGACTGCCCGCTAGAAGGAAAACGACATCTATTTAAATTTTTATTATTTAATATCCAATAACCAGGTTTCGTGCTGAATTTTTTCAGGTCACTGGTATTTTTAGACAGGTGAAAAATTCACCATCATCAACCAATATAAAAGGTCCAAATTGTCACCTCCTTAAGGAAATCTAGTGATGTTGACTGGTCTACCATGTTTCACGCTTTGATTGGTCCGTATGGCTAACTAGGCTTCTTACCGGGCATTTGATATCATGCTGACATCAACTTCCATGTGTCATGAGATGGTTGGCTCTCCTCCATCTGTACAACCACATCACCATGTTGATGACATCATTCATATGGCCGACATCAACATCCGTACTAGTAACGTCAGTATGCCAAGTGTCCCTTTGGGTCCTTCCTGCAAGAAATTTAGTTGTTTCTAAAAAACTTTAGTCATCCATAACTTCTTCATATGATGTTGGATTGAGGTGTCATTCAAACTATTGGATTCGTAATGATGAGATCTTCGATTTGAGACTTGTTTTTCCATGTTTCAAGGACTTTAAACATTTGGCCTTTTAGGATCCTCCTAGATCATTCCTCCCTGCTAATTATCTTTTGGGCCACCAAAAGATTTATCAATCAATTGACAAGTGAGGGAATTTCTCCCTCATTTTCTCTTTTTCAATCTAATGGGACTTACTTGGATGCATTCCCTTGAAAACAATATCAAGGTACTCCACGTCTCCCTGTCGTGAAGTCCTATTTCTCCTATCAATAATGATATCTTCAGGTAGCTTATCCAAGAATTCAAGTGAAAAAGAATCCACTATAGGAACTTTTCCAACCTCATCGATGTCCATGATCAAAGGAGGCCCACAAATATTCAAATTTTCAACGTTCACCACTGAGTACATCTTCATGTATGCTAGAAAATCGAAACAAATTTTTTTTTCTCCAATCTTCATAATATGGTGAATGGGCCATATTGGATTTTTCTCAACTACTTACCTTCCCCTTTCATTCCATATTTGTTGATGTGGAGCCACACCCTATCTCCAACTTGGAAATGGTGATCAACCCGATGCTTTTCATGTCTAGCCTTGTATTGATCTTGAATTTTCTCCAATTTCTCATGCATTGTCTAGCGAATCATCTAAATTCACTTAATGAACTTTCGTTCTTTGTCCCTGTCATTTGGCTCACTTGAATCATCATCTCTCCCAAAGATCATATCTAAGGGATCCTTTGGGAAATATCCAAAGCATGTCTCAAATGGTGAGCTCTTAGTGGAATGCACAACCCTATTATATGCATGTTGTAAATAAGGAATTTTCTCATCCCATAACTTAGGATGCTTGCCAAAATAGCCCCGGAGTGAATGCATCACTATGCGGTTGACAACCTTTGTTTTTCCATCGGTCTGCGAATGAAATGTCATGCTCCTCTTTAGCTTGGTTTCCATCATTCTCCACAAACTTGTACAGAAATCTCCAAGGAAATGAGAGTCTCGATCAGATGAAATGGATGTGTGAAACCCAAAGTGGATTCATACAAATTGGAAGAAGAGATGATAATTCTGCTTTGGAGTGAACTACTTTTTACAAGGCATTAAGACACACATTTTTCTAAATCGATCCACAATGACATATAAATAGTTATGACCTCTCCTAGACAAAGGAAAACTGCCAAAATCATCCATTGACACACTTTCCCATGGAAAATTTGGAACAGGGAGTGGTGTGTAGAGCCTCAGTTTTCTGTTAGTGGGCTTGAAAATTGAACACAACATACATCCCTTTACATATCTTGTTACAATGTTTTTCATGTGAGGCCAGTAACAAATCCTTTGCAAATAACACAAAGTTTTCCCTACACCAAAATGACCCGACACAAGAGAGGTATGCACATGCCTCTCTGGTTACATGTATTCTTTCATTAGTGGGGATACATAGTTTTCCAAGATGGTACAATAAATTTCCTTTCAAATGGTAATTGTCTACCTACGATCCATGACTCAACTTTTCATAAATCTCCTTAAAATCTTCATCATCAACATATTGTTTAGCATAAATTTCAAAATGTAAATAAGCATTTTGCAAAATAATAGATGTAGAAATAGGAGGGCGAGAGAGAATATCTGCCATTTTGTTTCTAGTGCCCTTCTTGTACTTTATTACCAGATGAAACTGTTGAAGGAACCCCATCCATCTAAAATAACATACTTGTTGAATCTTGGTTTGTGACTCGAGGTACTACAAGGGTTGGTGATCTGTGTGAATTATGGTCTTCTTGCCTATCAAGTAGTGCTTCCACTTCTTAATGGTTTGGACCGAGGTATACAACTCCTTGTCATAGGTGGGATAGTTCATGACAACTTGGGAGAATTTCTTTGAATGATAACATATAGGGTTCCTTTGTTGCATTGTTACACAGTATTTTGTCATACCTCCTGCACTTCCTTGCATCATGCCCCGAAGTGCCCAAAACTTGACAATTATGCAGTGTACCCATCCTAATATGCAATCTAGATCCTCCCTGGAGAACTAATGAAAACATGCCTTGAGACTTCCCTGTAGAAATAAGATCAAAACCCTAATTTATGAGTTAGCGTGACTGTGACACTATCTACTCATGCTAATGGTAGATTGCACCATACTAGCCCTATGCTGATAGCGCAGTTTTTACCTAGATACTCATGTTGATCCCTAAATGGAAAGTTTTTCCAAAGAGGACAAGAAACTTCGTGATCTAGATGATTTTATAACAACGAGCTAGAGGTTTTGTCTTTGAGGTTTCTGTGAGCTTCATGATTGTGTAGATTATCTTTCGGATACATCGCATTAGGTTTCTTGTTGATCGACATTTCAAACTAGCAATGGTGGTTCATCTTGAGGATGTGAAGAATGATTGATTTTGGAAAAGGTAGGAATAATTGATGAATATCTGCATCTCTTTAAGAATGTAAGGTCAGTCTTCTTTTTCGTTAAGAGAAATCTCTGTCATTCAAATCTTCGAGCGATGTATCTGAATCATCAAGCTCACAGAATTTTCAAAGACAAAATACTCACCCAATACGGAAGGGAGATAACGAAAGAAGTTCGCAGATTTGAACGACACAGATTGCTCTTAACGAAAAAGAAGACTGACCTTACATTCTTAAATAGATGCAGAGATTCATCAATTATTCCTACCTTTGCCAAAATCAATCATTCTTCACATCCTGAAGATGAGCCACCATTGCTAGTTTGAAACATCGATCAACAAGAAACCTAATGCGATGTATCTGGGAGCTGGAGGTTGTTCATTGTGGATGTGGTCGAATTCTCCCAATATTACTCTTTAATATTATCCCTAAGAGCTACCTACTTGAGATGAGGGCCTTCCCCTATCTTTGGAGAGATCCTAACTCCTTCTCCCTGCCTATATATTCATCCTCTCCCATTCCCAAATGGTTGCTCTCTGATTATTGGCACCCGTATGCTGAGATAGTGCCTACGTGTTATTCACTTTGGCTTGGAGGAGTGCTTGGAGAGCTCGAGCTTTGACTTGGACATTCACTCAAGGAGTGCTACTAACATCAGGGCCTAGGTTGTAAGCTTCCTTACTTTTTATTAGTATATACAACTACTGCTTCACTTTCCATAAATTCTTCTGTCAATGCTTCATTTATCTTAATGCTCCTCGATATGTTAAGTGAATTACATTTGATTATGCTTGTTGCACTTTTATTCTTTATTGTGTCTTTGTTCTCTTGTGCAGGTATTCGAGCACTATGAACAAAAATTATTGAGCCTGAGGAGTATGTGATCAAGATCTTCAACAAATGAATTCATTATAACATCAGAGAAAGGTAGGTCTCCTTCCTATTCTCTTATTTCTATTGTAATCTAGAAAAGTGTCTTGTAGATTGTCTTGTTTGTTGCTAGACCCACTCATTGGGCTAGAGGGATCGTCTTTGTCTGCAAAGAGGATTTACCTAGACAAAAAGATGGCAACTCCACTGGGGATAACATATTCTTGTCGTATAAGTTCATTCTTCGAATGAATCCATCCTAATAAGTTTTATGAGTCCTAGGAAGGAGAAACTCGGTCTCGTCATGGTGACAAGTCTTTTGTTGTTTCATTTTTACGAGTCCAATGGAATAAAAAATTGGTGTCTTTTTCACATTTAGAGAGTTCGAAAAACCGACGAAAAAGAAAGCTCCATCATGTCACTTTTCATAATTTGTCTCTCGAACCTGAAAAGGTAGAAAATAATATTTGAGAGAAACTCTTGACCATGTCAACCAAGGTGTACCTTTTTCATCAATAGTCAATCCCTACCCGAAAAAGGCGTAAATGTATACTAAGAGGATGTCAATTCATTTAATTTAATGAGTTCGAAAATACAAGTACTCAATGATCTTTTCATATTTCGAGAGTCATAAAATAGCTTAAATATGACTCTGCCTCAAAGAATGAGTGGTGTAAAAGGATAGCAACTGGTTTCAGTTATGATGGAATTGCTCAAAATAAAAGGTCAAGAGGATGGCTAGTAAGACCACTCATCGGAGATGTTCCTCAAGCAAGGGTAAAACAACCAAGTGAAAGCGTATGATCGGCCAAAGAGATGGTTCCAATAGAAAGGGAAAAACCAAGGCTCATCTAGCAAAAGTGGGCTAATAAAACAAAAATCATGAGAGGTAAAAAAGGGAAATGGTTTCAATTTTACACAAGCTTGAAACATGGGAAACTATGCTTTAGTATAATTGAATATGGTTTCATTTTTTCACAAGCTTGAAACATGGGAACAAACTATGCTTGGATTTTTTTTCATTTTTCACACAAGCTTGAAACAAAGATAAACTATGCTTGAGATAAGTTTGCATGCCTTTAGCATAATGACACAATTCGAGGTACATGCCCCCCAAGCTTCACTTCATTCACCTAAGTAGACAATGGGTTACTAATAGGTGGATGGAATGAAAGTTCACATACGATATCAAGTGAAAGACTCGACTGGGATCTTATGAGATCTTATCAAAGACTCAAATTGGAAGTGGATTTGTTTCATTTTTTAACGATCTTGACACACGAAAAGAACCATGCTCATGACACCTTGTTCATTTTTCAATGAGCTTGACACAAGACAATGAACTCTGCTTCAAAGACCTTGATCACAGACCAAAAAAGGCCATGTATTCCAGGGATCTAAATGAAAAATTGGGCTCCAATGCCCCCAGTATATAATGTACTAAATCACCTACAAGATCGTCAGTATATGTGGGAATGGAACAGGTGGCCACGTAATTAACTTGTTGTGGGGGTGATATGACTTGCACATAAGAACCATTTAGGGATGATGGTTGATTGGGGGTTGATTTAGGACCAACGAATGTAAGTTGATCAATGATCACAAATCTTCCTTCATGTGGAAAACACATCACACAAAAGAGAAAAGAGACAAGTGCTCCCATGACATAAACATAGTCACGGCCAAGGAGTAGATTAAAATCTTAAGGGCCTTGGACAACCATCATGTCTATATAGACAATCTTTCCTCCCAAAGTAAAATGTAACTTAGGAAGGATCCCTAACAGTTGACTGGTTCCTTTGTTAAAAGCTAACAGATTCTAGGTGACGGGGACAAGATGAGGAGAACCTAAAGCATGCCAAGCAGTTGAGGATAGAATGCTAACAGATGCACGCTCGCTTATGATAGTGCTAGGTATAGCCATATGGTAAGATTGTACTGTAATCTGGAAAGGCACATAAGACGAAAGGTGATATCCTACCAGCCAAATCCAATCAAAATAAGTGACTAAACTACTCAGAGGGGGATTCGAAGGAACATGAGAGCTTCTCTCTTGCGCTATGGGGACAAGAGAACTTATCTCATGCACCTCGGGAATGGGAGGATTTACCTCCATTTCATTTGAAACTAAAGAAACCATAAGAACATGAGAAATATGAGGTTCACTCTTTACTGAAAAGGTATGATTAACTGAAGGTGGAGCCCGATCTACCGGTTTCTCAGCCAATGGTTGGTCGAGAACAGACACACGAGACTCACTTTCAGAGAGATTGGGGTTGACCAAAGATGAATTTTGATCAATCAATGAATCAACTAGCATAGGATCAGGGTAAAGATTTCGATAACTATCCTGAAGATGACGCCGAAAAGAAATAAGGTTTTCCAACTCCTTTGAAGCTTCATCCATAATGTTATCCCCCACAATGTCCTAGGCTAATGAGGAAATTGATGGAGGTAACCACAGACCAAGCTTTCAGTTTGGTAGCTATCCCTACCAAACCAGAGAGGGCTCTCTCTATGGAATCACAACCAAGAGATGACTAGATGATAAAGGGTTTTAGGCTAGATAGCTAAGCTCAGGTATGTTTTGAAATATTTAGGGTTTTGTTGTTGGATAAGGGAGAAAAACTAGGTAGCTAGGTCAGAGGGAGCTAGGTCTAGGTTTTGAGAATCAAATTTGCAGAGATGTAATGGGGCAAGGTAGGCACACACTTTAGCACTTTAGGGTTGTCGTTGTGTATATGCGAGATAGGTAGGGTTTCGAAACGAGCATGGATCTCATGAATTTGTTTACATCATAAGAAAAATGAACAATAATGTGAAAGATTCTCCAAAATAGAGCATTACATGAATGAATTTTGTTTATTATCTTAGGAAACAAACACATGAAACATGGAAATGGAAATTAAAGATACAATACATTCAAAATTATGATCAAAAAATAAAAAAGCATTGTTAAAACACATACCACAGGAATCCCACTACACTAGCTGCAAACTCTGTCTTTTGATTTCCAAAATGTCAAATATAGGCTACAATCGTTCTCACCTCAAATGTATAACCTCTGGAAAATGATTCCCTTCCATCTTATATAGGAAAATACAACATATTAAATCTCATCAGGTTGAAAATTCTATTCAAGACTCATGATAACTGGCTTTGATGAGTCCTCACCTAAAACTAGGACAGTTGAGACAACTTCCACAATTTAGGCTAAAGTTTAGGAGAGCATATCTCCTCATTAATTAAATTTTTCATTGTAAAGTGAGGCAAAACCAAACTAAGAAACATAAAGTAACATTAATAGATCATAAAATCTCTAATTTTCCATCATTCAGTACTCAAGAGGTTACCAGACCAGATGGGTCATACCAGAAGCAGAAGGGTCGTGCCAGTTAGCAAAAAGGTCGCACCAACATGCACCAAAGCAAGAAATTTTTGTAGAAGGTTTGCACCTGTTCAAAGCCATTTTTGGGTACCTTCCCCAAGTCAAAATGGAAATCTAAAAGAACGGTAAACTAGATTTTTCTGTCTGGTTTCCACATCATTTTTAATTTTAGAAACTTACCCATGGGAAGGCCTCCAAAACCGCATTCTCCTAACCTTACTCAAAAGTGTTGCGCCAGTACAAATTTAGTGGCAGAGACATGAAAAATGTGAGGTTTTTTAATTTGTGATCAAAATAGGAATCCTTCATGTAAAATTAGGATTATATTTGGCATGTACTCATGATAATTCATCCATCCATGTAGAAAAAACCTCATTTGGATGTCTAGGGAAGAAGGGTTGGGCCTCAACGTGACGCTTCTGTGTGCCTTTTCCTGCAAAATTTCTCCTAAATTTTCAAAATTTGTTCCTTGGCTATTATGGATGATAGGCTAAACATTCTTGGATGTTTTAGTCACCAATTTTATCCTTTTCCCCTTTTCCTTGATTCCCTTTACTTTTCCTAGACCTCTTTCAGTTTCTTGATTTTGATTTGTGCAATCTAATTTCTTGTTTGATAGTGATGGGTCATGTGCCTCAACATCTTATTGTCCTTGTTAGCTCTATCAAGAAGCTTCTCTAGATGGTCATTTACTTTTCTGAGACAATATTCCCTATCTTCATTGATCTCCATAGCTGTTATGTCTTTAATACTCAAATCTTCATTCTGTAGGTTTTGTTCTTTTTCCTTCTACAATTTTTCTTTGAGACCCTTTGTTCTAGGTGTCTTCCTCCCAACCTGCCTCTCTTATTTATCTTGCTCATCATGCTCCAACAATGCTTTACCTTTCGACTCTTGCATACTAGTTTTAAACAAATCTTTTTCTAGAAGCAGCTGCTTTGCCTTCAGCTACTCATTTTCTTGCTCAAGGAAGGAAATGATGAATTTGGTTCTTGCCACATTGTCCAAAAGTTGCATGAGTAAGAATCCTTCTCTTTGATAACTAGTTTCAGGTTTTGATGATCATCTTGGGACTCCAAGTCCACTATCTGTATGTTATGATGGATAGCCTTCGCATCCTACAAATGTGATCCTTGTTGTGCTAATGTAGAAGGCTTCACCCCTTCCACAATATGTGGAGAAAAAACAAGCCTGTTCCCTCTTTGATGTGCCTTCGTTACCTTAGGTCTAATTTCCTCTAAAACCTTTTCCTATTTTCTTATTGAACCATGCTTCATTGACCTTGTGAACCTAGACCCTAGTGATGTTGTTTTTCTAGGAGAAATAGTGGGACTAAATGACAGGAGTAGTATTCAATTTATCCAAAAAGGTTTCCCAAGTGATTTGCTTGACTGAGAGATGATGCATAACCACAATCTTTATCAAGCTATGGTGAAACAAATTTTTGATATGAGGCTTTGTTACACAGTAATTTTTCACCGTCCCTGTTACCCCTTCTCCCGTACATTGGAGGACTTATTCCGGGATCTGTGAGAAGTGACATAATCTGAAAACACCTGCATTGTATCCCCTTGAGTATGTACTTCATATGCCTTGAAGACACCTTCTGCAAAATACCCATAAAAATAGCCCTTTTTCCATTGGCGTTGTTCCACAGTGTATCACTCGCGCCAATGGGGGAAATCCT
>APFE030795076.1:118816-144785 GCA_000404065.3 Pinus taeda
GTATATGCAGTTTTATGGATTGTCTGGTAAACCCCTTGCCTAGTTCTCCAGAGTAGTCACTTTTTGATCCTTTTCAGACTCCCTAAAAGAAAAGGCTCACTTGAGCATTTGTCACTTTGGGCTCACTAAATATTCGAAGGAGACTAGAGTCATCTTTTTGTCCTTTTCTTGACTCTTTAAAGATGAAAAGGTCAAGTTATGTCCTGATGTCTTAAAATTTATTCGGCCACATTCACGCTTACCCTGTTAGATCTTGTTTGTAGTTGTGAGTAGGGTCTTTTCTCGTTAGCTTGTCTAGGATTTTTTGAATTAAATCATCCTGACGGATCCATCAATCCCGTCTCCCATCCCTAGTGACCAAGGGTCTCCTTCTTCTGCTGCTCCTGAGACACCGGTTTGTGGAGACAAAGTTTCCTGTTATTCCAAGTGTCCAACCGCTGAACTCTCACACTCCAGAAGACGATATTCACGATCTATTTTGGAACCCTGTTTGGGAGCCTTACGAAGAAGATTTCCCTTCCACTCCTACGTGTGTTTCAGTCCCGATGTCTTCCTCTGATATGGAGGACACATCTCCTGTAGCAAGTGAGACACCTGTTTTGTCAAGTATCGAGACTCCTATCCCGGCCACATCCCCGATCATATCCACGGCCTTCACTGTCCCCCCTCTCTGTGTTACAGTGCCCTTACACTATAGGGCTTTGAAGGATGCCATGGGCTCTAGGAACTCCTCTTCAGGTACCATGTGGGATCATAACATCATTCCCACTACGGGATATTTTGTTTCACAAGTTTGCAATACAGTTGTCACGTCAGTTCCGACTATTCCGACCGTTTGTGTTGCATCTTCGACTTCGGTTGTTAGTGCCGTTACGACGTCTTCAATCGTAACTACTGTTGCTGGTGTGTCCCGTGGTCTAGTACATAGTGGCCAATCGGCACATACACCCAGAGTTGTTCATCCTGCAGTTAGTTCCCCACCTTCTTCTGGTGCCATTCCAACAGGGGAGGCATATACTCAATATTTGCATGTCATCCAGAATCCAGGCATGCAAGGTCCTTATTATGACCCCATAGGGCATCATTTGTATACTTCCTTGCCATCTCAGCCTGCAGTTGAGGCCTCAGTCCTGTTAAGTGTCGCGTGGGGTACCACTGGTTATGGTGGTGGCCAAGCGCTTCGTTCGAATCAAGGACAACTGTACCAAGGACCATCGTATCAAGGTCAGCCATCCTACACACAACCTAATTACGGGTAGTAGTATTATGGCCAAACCTATCCAGGGCAGCCTGGAGGCCCACAAGGACAACCCTTCCGGGGACAACCTTCGGCCTATGGTGGTCTGTCTTTCACCTATCTTGGGCAACCCTCTGGAAACCCGGGACAACCTTATGCTCAACAAGGACAACTTGGAGTCCAGCAGGGATACCCTTCCAGTCAACCCTACAGGAATCCAGGACAACCTTATGCTCAACAAGGACAACCTGGAATCCAGCAAGGGTACCCTTCTGGGTAGGGTGGTCAGCCTTACGTGCAGCAAGGCCAACCCACTGCTCAGTCTAGGCAACCATCTAGACAGGTTGGTCAACCCCAAGGTCAATCTACTGTTCAGTCCGCTCAACCATCCGGTCCGCAAGGACAACCCTCGATTGTACAAGGACAACCTAACACCCAGCAAGCTCAACCTTCTGGGCAAGTAGGTCCATCCTAAACTCAACCATGGAAACCTTTTGGCCAGGTGGCCCAAACTCAATCTTCTCAAGGACATCTTTCTGGGCCTGCTCAGCTGGGCATGCAGATGGTTGTGGCTTCTCAAGCTCAACCCGGTTTTCAGCCCCAGACTCAAACTGGTCTCCAGATACAAGGTGGGTTTCAATACCAACCTTCTTACCAAGCACAGCCTAGTCCCCAAGCTCAGTATGGAGCCCAGCAACTGTATGGATACCAGCAACCCTAGGGGCAAGCTCAGTTTGCCCCGTATCAAAATTATCAATAGATGCAGGTCGCTCCTTATTAAAACTACTAGCAACAGTATGTTGCTCCTGCAAGTTAGCTTGGTAATCAATGGGGCGCTAAGGGGCAGATCCAAGGTCAACCGTTCGGTTATGGATATAACCCCTATGGACAGAGTCCCTACGGACAGAATCCTTTTGGGCCTGGTCCGTCCGGACAAAGTCAATGGGGGCAACCAACAACTGGTTGGAACTCTAGCCCTACCTCGTATCCATGACTGCATATGTCCTTCAATCCTCAGATACCATTCTTAGCAAGGTTGGAACTTCCAGATGTATCTAAATTAACTAATGATCCTATCTTGCATAACCCATTCTGGCCACCAGTTCCAACCAAGAAACCCGATGATTGTCCCAAATTTGATGGCAAAGCCATAGAAGATCCTCAAGCCCATGTTATGACTTACCACCTTTGGTGTTCATCAAATTCATGGCTTGACAATTCAATCCGGCTCTGCCTGTTCCAAAGGACACTCACCGGCTCGGCTGCTAAATGGTACACTGAGTTGACTCGTGCGTCCTTTCAAGATTTCAATTCATTGGCAATGGCATTCCTAACTCATTTTCAATTACCCATTCGGTATGAGACGGGAACGCATCTCCTTACGTCTCTCAAACAAGACACGACCACACACATCTCCGATCATCATGAATGGAGATGGCATCGTCGGTTGATCAAGTTCTGGATTCCTGATCAACTCCTAACCGATTGGTTCACGGCCTATTTTGTCCTTAAAATCACACGAGACATTGCTATGGGAGCTTGTGTAACTGAAGAGCAAGCTTTTGCGCGTGCTCAGTACCTTGACTTAGTTTATTCTCAGTCAGGTACTTTATATGAGTATTTTCCTGATGCCCCGAGACACGGTACATCCAAAGATCCACCAAAGCCATCTGTTGATGGTGTTATTGGCTTTGTAAATCCATCATCGAAGAAATCATCCTCGAACCCTAGGAAGAAAAAATCAAATGCTTCAAATGAAAACACTTCTCAGGGTGGATCTAATTCTGGAAGTACTTTCGAGGTCAATGTCATCCAGTCCACCACGGCGGATAAAGCCTCGAAAGGAAAGAAAAAGGGGAAAGCGAAGAATAAATCTGAGCAACCCAAACAGGACTCCTCCAAACCTCCACCCGAGAAAGGAGCCAAAAGTAAACCGAAGTATCCTTGTCTTATCTGTGATGAGGATCACTATACAAAAGACTGCCCAAGGTGGTCCGAAGTTAGTCATTTATTGAAAGGTGCTCCTGGGATTCCCGCGATTCTAAAAGAACCTTTCCCCTCACAGCAAACTCAAATGGTGGACAATCCATCCTCATCTTCTTCTCTCTTTGGTTCCCAAGTGTTCATGGCTGGAACCATTCCTGTTCATGTGACGACTCGAACAAAAGAATATCCATCATCCCCCGGGAAGGAGCCTGAGCTCCCCTCAAGCGCTCCCCCGTCCAGTTCTGGTCTTCTCCACATCAAGAGACCTAGCACTGAGACGCCCATCCGACCCCCTCCTAAAGGTGTACTCCGGAGATCATCTTACAACCCAAATGCTCGTGCTGCTCAACACTATAGCATCGTGGAGGACTTAGCTCAGGCTCTGTCAGCTATGTCTGCTTTAGAAGTTCTCCAGAGCTGCCCCCCCCAGAGGAAGTCCCTGCTATCGGCCATCGGTGGCATCGACCCGGCCGATTCGGATTTGATCACCTTTGATCTCGAGAGCCATGTACCCAGGTTGCCTCATCAGATCGCCTTCCTCATTCAAGTCATCATCAATTCGAAAACGATTCATCGTATGGTTATTGATGAAGGCGCGTCAACTTGCATCATGTCTGTTGCTTGTTGGAAAGCGATTGGGTCTCCGACTTTGAGTCAGTCTCCCACGACACTGGAAGCCTTTGACGGGAGAGAATCTCGCCCCTATGGTATCCTTCAAGGATTGTCCATTACTTTGGAAGGGAAGACCGTTGAAGTGGAAGTTGAGGTCATTGATGCAAATCTTACTTACAACCTCCTTTTGGGCCGGAGCTAGACATATGCCATGCGTGCCGTGGCTTCGTCCCTCTTTCATGTCATTCATTTCCGTCATCAGGGGAAAATTGTCACGGTAGACCAGCTCTCCTTCTTCGCTTCTTCTTCCGAAGGCAATGTGCCTTTCGTGGAGCATACCTCCATCCCCTTCGAGAGTGTGGGAGCCGGGCTCTTCAAAGATCCCACCCTCATGGGTGTCTTTTCACTCCCACCTCCAAACCTCGCCTCTATCAGTATGATTTCAGTTTGTTCTGATCCTTGGGTCCTCCCCCCCATTGACCAGATAGAATCATGGGGTGAGGAGATGTAGTTGAGTCCTACCGAGCTCAACTACATTGAAATTGATGCTGTATCGACTCCTCCTGCTGAATCTGCTTCTTTAAGCGGAGCTCTTGACTCATACGACTATTCCCCTTAGCTTGGAGATTCCGCTTCTTCGGATCTGTTGAAGGAAATATTTCCTTCCGACGAAGCCATTATAGAGACCATGTCTCTCGAGGAACCTCCATGGTTCAATCTTCACCACCGTTCCTCGTTTCTCCCTACCCTTTGGGAAACGTTGGCTTGTCTCGAGCGGTTTGCTCCTTGTCTCCCTTCACAACCCCTTCAGACACCCAATCAGGTATATCAAGTGTCTTCTAAAGGGAATTTGGGGAACATTACGCAAACTCAACCTATCGACATCTCTGTCAAACCAGGGATTGTTGAGCACATCTACATAGGAGTCACTTGCACTCCTAAGGAAATTCAAATCTATATAGGTCTTTTTCGCGAGTTTCGTGACGTCTTTGCCTGGCCTTATGAAGAGATGCCCGACATTAATTCAAGCATCGTAGTGCATGAGATACCTACATATCCAGGAGCTAAACCTGTTCTCAGCGTTTACGCCCCATGCACCCCCGGAAGGCTGCAGCAATCAAAGCAGAAGTTGAAAATCTTCTTAAAGCTGGCTTCATTTACCCCATCCCACTCACAGATTAGGTCTCTAACATCGTCCCTGTGGATAAAAACCAGTGTACTATCCGAGTTTGTGTCGATTATCGTTATATTAATCAAGCCTGCCCAAAAGATAACTACCCCACACCCTTCATTGACCAGCTCAGTGATGAGTGTGCTGGGAGTGAGATATACTCGTTTATGGATGCCTTTTTTGGATATAACGAGATTAATATCACGCTAGCCAATCAACACAAGATGGCCTTTATCTGTCCGTGGGGTAATTTCGCTTATAAAAAGCTCCCTTTCGGTCTCAAGAATGCCGACACCACCTTCTAATGTGCGATGCCTTATGCCTTTCATGATATTCGGCACATTGTGCAGCCTTACCTGGATGACCTTCCCGCTCATTCAGCTAAACGCCAAGACCATCTGGTGCATCTCCGCGAAATTTTTCTCTGCTGTCAACACTACCATATTCGACTCAATCCACATAAGTGTGTCTTCTGCATGGAGTCTGGCAGACTTCTCGGGTTTGTCATCTCCCAAGAGGGCATCCGTTTGGATCCCCTTAAAGTCAAGGCCATTTTGAATATTCCTCCCCCTGCTTCTTTGCGACAACTGCAGAGCTTGTAGGGTAAAGAAAACTTTTTACGACGATTCATCCCGAATTATGCCGAGGTGGCAAAAGGTTTCACGCGGTTACTGAAGTGCAACACCCTGTTTCGATGGGATGCCATAGCTCAAGAGTCTTTCGAACATCTTAAAACTCTTCTGGTTTCTACCCCTTTGTTACGTCCTCCAAATTACCATCGTGATTACACATTGTACATGGTTGTTGTTGATACCACCATCGGCATGGTTCTTGTTCAAGATGATGATGATGGCACTGAACATGTCATTTATTATCTTAGCCACAATTTGTTAGACACGGAATCTCGATATGCTTATGTCGAGAAGTTGGCACTGGCCATTGTTTGTGTCATCCAACGCTTCCGTCATTACATCTTGTTGCGTATTACAACGGTGATCTCTGATTGCAACCCAATGACGTACATTTTGTCACGTCAGTTGCTGGGGGGAAAATACTCAAAGTGGATAGTCATCCTCCAAGAGTTCGACTTGGAATTCACTGCTGCCAAGTCTAAGAAATCGCTTGTCTTCACTGAACTATTGTGTTCTTTGCCATCTACTGCTGCCTCCTCTTAGTTAGAGGATTCCATTCCGGACGAAACTCTCTTCCTCATCAGCACCCTCGATCCCTGGTACGAGGATATTATTGTCTACTTACAGACGTCCTCCTTCTGTCCCGAGACATCTAAGGATGCTCGCCGATGGATCCACCATCAAGCCCAACCATATCACATCGTTGGGGACACCCTGTACCATCTCAGTGTTGATTCTATTCTCTGCCAATGCTTAACTCTCGAAGAAGCAGAGAGAGTTTTAAATGACTGCCACTCTGGTGCTTGTGGCGGTCACATGTCTAGATATGCCACTGCACAAAAAATCCTCCGTGCTGGTTACTTTTGGCCCTCCATTTTTAAGGATTGTATTCTTACCGTCCGTTCATGTCATGAGTACCAAATTTACCAACGGAAGATGCGTGCACCCCCTGCTCCACTGCACCCCGTTGTTACCGTCGGTCCTTTTGCCAAATGGGGCATCGATTATATGACCTGTAACCCTCGCTCAGCCAGGGGGCATGGGTACATCATCGTTGCTGTTGATTATTTCACGAAATGGGCCGAGGCAATGCCTACATTGTCTGAAGACGATCACACTGTGGCGCAGTTTTTGTTCAACCATGTTATCTCGCAGTTCAGAGTCCCCCAAGCCATTGTCACTGATCACGGAAAGCATTTTCGTAATCACATGATGACTGAGCTTACAACCCAGTTGGGCCTACGGCATGATAGTTCAACCGCATGATAGTCAAGTAGAAGCCGTGAACAAGGTCTTGGTCACGATGCTTCAATGAACCATTGGCATGCATAAGTCTAATTGGCATTTGATGTTGTTCTCTGCTTTGTGGGCCTACCGCACCTCCGTGAAGGATGCCACCAGTTTCACTCCCTTTCAGTTAGTTTATGGACTGGAGGCTACCCTTCCTATTGAGTGTGAGATTCCTTCGTTAAAGTTAGCCTTCGAATTGCTCCCTGATACTACTCCAATAGAAGAGCGTCTTCTTTACTTGGAACAGTTAGACAAGACTCGTCGACTAGCCTCCTTAGCTATTGAAGCACAGAAGAAGCGAGTGAAAACTCACTTCGATAACGCTATTCATCCTCACTCTTTCATTGAGGGAGACTTGGTACTACTCTATGATCAAGCTAACGATAAGCTGGGGGTAGGAAAATTCGAGCCTATGTGGCACGGGCCCTACATTGTGAAAAGAGTTTTACAAAAGGGGCATATGAGCTTATTGATTACGAAGGGAATCCCCTGGATAAGCCCCAAAATGGGCTTTATTTGAAAAAATACTATGCATGAGTCCAGGCACTCTATTTTTGTACATACGTGTGCTTTCAGCAAGTGTGTTGTGTGTGCATGTTTTCATGTTTTTATCTTGGTGTGTTGGTGTGATTGCCACTTATTGTGTCTTTTTGCTTCTTGGACAGATGTCTAGATCGCCTTATGTTGGTTTTGCTGATGGTGCCTCCCGCAGTACGCAACTTGTCCTCTGTGGCATGGGTGATCTACGATCCTCATGGTGAGTTAGTAGACATTCAAGGGGTTTGTCTAGGTTGCACAACGAACAATGTTGCTGAGTATATTGCTGTGATTGAATTATTAGCTGAGGCGATTAACCTCGGCATTCGAACATTGGTTATAAACTTGGACTCTTAGCTTGTCGTCCACCAACTCAACGGGCATTATTCCGTCAGAGATCATCAGATCTTAAGGTTGTATTTACGTGTTAAGTTGTTAGAAATGGATTTTGATTTCATTACTTATCAACACATTCCAAGATGACTTAATACGTTAACCGATGCATTAGCTAATTATGTGTTGGACAGGCATTTGCATAACAT
The DNA here is from genome assembly GCA_000404065.3 of Pinus taeda. Taxonomy (NCBI): domain Eukaryota; kingdom Viridiplantae; phylum Streptophyta; class Pinopsida; order Pinales; family Pinaceae; genus Pinus; species Pinus taeda. The sequence goes on from APFE030795076.1 coordinate 126,824, forward strand.
GTAATTCAACATAACATAAGAAGCATAAAGTACAATAAACCATAAAACATATGTATATATATATGTGTGTGTGTGTGTGTGTGTGTGTGTGTCCAAAATGTTTGCACTGCGTGCATCATCAAAAAATAATACATGTTTGTCTGAGTACATCAGGAGACAACATGTCTCTCAAAAAATATGCATAGAAAAGAAAGCCTGGATATCTAGTCCCAGTGGTGCTCATGGTAGCATGTCACCGCTCGCACTAAATGTCTCAGGAGTCGGTGGATACGAGTTGGCACCCCCACCGTGTGCCTCTGGTACGCTAGCAGGACATTCGCTAGCCAAGCGTAATCTGGAATCCCTCGAGTGATACCCTCGAGGTTCTGAATGAGCTCTCCTCTATCACCACCCTCCTCCTGAGGATCTGTTGCTGCTGCTGGGTGTCTCCTCGCAATGGGAGACATGCTAGCTAGACGCTTCAGACCGACATCTGCATATGCGTATATGTCATTAGAAAAAGCATGTATTAACCAAAAAAATCATAAAAATGCAAAATCAAAAACGAGATCATACCAATCTCCTCGTCCCAGTCCTCTCCCTCCAGCAGAGGGAGGTCAAGGTCTCCGGTGAAGTCTGTCCCTGTATATGGCCAGTCCTCCACCAAAATCAGTTGGTGGCGAAGCCACCTGAAAAACTTAGTTCTGAAAGACATCTGCTAACCGCCACCACCCCTCGGCATCAGTGCCTCCCATCGAGCTATCCTTGGCTCTCGAGGTGCTGAGTTAGGAACAAAGGCCCCTTGGCCCTGGAAGCTTGGCACACATTCCAAGAAGAACGTCACCAAAATGGAGCTGTACCCGAACTGTTGCAGCTTGCCTCTTTTGGCCTTTGCCAGTTGCCTCTTCATATTGATTGTCACAACTGACGCCCAATTGAAGACCGTCAGACTATGGCACTCTGTCGCTAATATCAAGTGGTTCTTCATAGCTTCGTGGGGCGCTTGTGCCCCTGCGGCTCGTGTGAAGGTGGATAGCAAAGCTCTGAGTGTCAGGTCCTGGACAGTGGGGATATCCACTTTCGAGCTACCCGACCCATATTGTGCCTCTGGGCAAACTCGAGCCTTCACCTCTTCCATCTTCTCTCCAGATGGCCTGCTACCAGTCAATCGGGGCACTGGCCCTCGTTGCGATAATCCAGTAAGGAAATAGACATCAGATACATCTAATTCCAACACTTGGTCCCATATTCGGAACACCTATTCCTCTACATCCCACAAGTTGATCAGATACTGCAAGAGCTCTGGCTGAGCTCGTAAATAGGACAACAGGAAATATTTCTTGAGCCCACAAGCTCTGAGAGCTTCCATGCAGTCCTCATCCACTAAGGCCAATGTGTCCACTTGGTCATGTTCTCGTTCCTTCCATACGATTACCATTTTCGCGTGTTTCCCTGCAATCACAAGCCCGAAACAATGAATTAGATCCTTGTGCAACTTAAAAATGTAGCACAATCATTTGAAATTTGTTAAAAAATTGACCAAAAACCCATGCATCCGTTGGTGTGACTGTCTCTAAAACAGTCGCGCCCATGGGCACGTGCCTTTAGGGAAAGTTGCCCCATTGGCGCAGGTCCATGCCTGAAACTCGTGCCAATGGGCGCAACCCTTATTTTTTAAATCCCTCCCATAGAGGACGAAAAATAGTTTAAAACAAATTTGAAACGGATGAAAATAGAGTAGGGGAAGAGACCCCTTACCTGATACTGATGGCGCTCCAAATGGTCAACTGGATTTGTTGCAATCGTCGCTTGAATATCGCACACCAAAAGCCCTAATGTCACTCTCCAAAGGTAAAAAGTGAAAAGTAATTTCTTGTTTTACCATTTTCACCCATTTTATAACTTTTTGACCCTCAAGTAGGTTTTAAAAGTCATTTTATGAATATTTTAATGTATATTTGTGTCGAAAATGGATTTTATGCCGGTTTCTTGTGCAACGACAAGTGTTTGTGCGGCTTAGGCGACGAAATGAGTTGTATTTTATACTTTTTCGGACTCGGTAAATACACGAAAAAGTCACTTTGGAGTCACTGTTTTGCTCTTTTCTGACTCTCTAAATGTGAAAATAATGTCGGGTTGGCCCTCTCGACTCGTTAAATATAAATGAGAGGCGATCGTCTTTAAACCCTTTTTCGACCGTGTAAACAACGAAAAGATTGTCAGACCCTTGTCATTTCAGGTTCGTTAATGGTCATGAAGCGACGTGGTTTCGATCGATTTTTTACCTTTTCAGATCGAAATCACTATTTATGAAAAGTACTCCTCGGTCGTAATGCTCAGGCGGTTCTTTCGAGCATTGTTTTCTACTTTTTCGGGCTCGAGAGACACAACTTTATGAAAATGGACACCCCTGGAGTTTACTTTTCCGCTGTCTTTTCAAACTCTCTAAACATGAAAAGACGCTGAGTTCTTCCTTTGTGAGACTTGTTAAAACTTAATGACATCGGATTCCATCGAAATAACGCCTCCCAAGCATATGTTATCCCCGTCAAACTTGTCATCCAAAAATAATTGGGGTACTCGCCAGAAATGGTGGGTAAAAAGGAACCACAATTATCATCGTGTCGGTAGTATGTCGCTCTTGAACATGGCACTTGTCTGCATTCATGTCTGGGTGGGGACATCTCATCTTGTTTTTACACTTGCCTCCGTGGGTTTAGGTTATCCTGTTTGACCTCTCATCTGCTCATTGCCTTGTCACCATGACCCCCGATCATTTGATGTCAAATACTACCAAGTCCACTGTCGTGCCGCCAATATGTTCAAGATAAGTTGACCTCTGCAAAATACTCAACCTCCCTCTGATACCTCACACAAAATATCTTATCCTTCTATGTCTCGTGTTGATGATGTGAGAAACATTATGCCCACCTTCGATTAAGGTCACTTCCTGTCGACTTCAGCTCATTATCCAGGAAGTTGCTCAGAGACTCCCTTCAAGTGCCTTGGAGCCTGCATGCCTCAATGGCAGGTTCTTCATGTTCGATGTGAGGTTTTCATCATTGGCCTCCGATCAAATGATTTTATGGGTGTTCGACACCAGCTCACTGATTTGCACGCCGTGGATTGTACCTATAGTACCTTGAGGACCGTTGTCATTATTGGTGGTACCTCTCGCGTCTGTTAACCGTTTTCATCATTTACTGGTAATCAGATGATGTTCTTGCATGTTTGACTTCGACTCCCATATTCGCATGCTTTAACTTGTACTTTGTTCGGGTCGAGATGGAGCGCAAGACCCTGGATTTTGTCTGTTGAGATCCAGGTTGCGATTTTGTGGATTATTATGATCATTACATGACTCATTTACTGGATGGCTGCAACCATGCCTAAGTCTATTAATCGATCCTCGCTGGATGGCTGCGTCCATACCTTGGATCCAGATTTTTATGTACTCTGCTATGGATGGATGCGCCCATTCCACATACATCATGTACTTGAGATATCAGTTTTACTTCTTCATGCAAGTTCTTCGGCGGCCGTGTTTTAAGTCGACCATGTTCTTGTAAAGCATTTCAACCCTCTCTCCCTCGAGCCTCATGCTTTAGGGGGCATCTGTTACACAGTAATTTGTCACCGTCCCTGTTACCCCTTCTCTAGTACATTGGAGGACTTATTTCGAGACCTGTGAGAAGTGACATAATCTGAAAACACCTGCATTGTATCCCCTTGAGTATTTACTTCATATGCCTTGAAGACACCTTCTGCAAAATACCCATAAAAATAGTCCATTTTCCATTGGCGCTGTTCCACATTGTATCACTCGGGCCAATGGGGGAAATCCTCCAAAGAGGGCACGCTAGCTGGCGCTCTGTCTCAGAGTCACACTCGTGCCAACCCAGTTGGGTAAAGTTTTTAACAAACCAACTTGCGAAGGTTCTTCCTAACCTATTCATGAACTGATTCCAGTTTGAGTTAGTCCAGTTGGGCTTCGAATCTCCATAGAAGGGAAGTAGTTCTCCACCTCTCATGGAAGCTTCCTAATGATAAGGACAATCCAATTAATCTTGTGGATGATCCTATCTCCTTCTCCTCTCCCTATACAAGCTTGTCCTTTTGCCTTTGACAAGCTAGTTAGTAATTCTGCTCTTCAAGCTCCAAATTATAAGTCCCAAAGTCTGAGAATTGCTAAGCTCATGCTACAAGAGGCCTTGTTCATCCCTATAAGGCTTTATCTTTAATGAGGAGATCCTTATCCAAGTAACCAAGGAGAGAGAGGCCTGTTCCCCATCCCCAACAAGCTTTGCAAGGCATGTGTTGTTGATCACCCAGCCAAAAGAGGATTTGACGTCAGAACTTGGTTGTGTTCTTCTTTGTTTATCAATAATAATAGAAGACTATCATTATGGTTCCACTCTTATTGTCTTTATAATGATGTTTGAGTTATATCCTTTCTGAATGATATATAGTTGCATTTCTTGGATTTTATGCTTGTATTTGTGTTGTTCTTTGCATGTGTAGGTGTCCGTTCACGAGGATCATGGGGATTGTGACCAGCTGGAGAGAAAGAACAGGAGCGACGACTCTTCTACAAATACTAGCATTGGATTTGAGGTAGGCCCTCATCATCGGCCTTTACTTTGCAATTAGGAACCTGCGTGTTACCATTGTTTTATTGTTGCTAGACCTCATTTAGGCTAGTGGGATCTGTTATCACTCAGGTTGTCCCTAAGGTCCTGAAGGGATACGGCCGAGGTAACCACAAACCAATCTTTGGATTGCAGGTTCTAGCCCGCCTGCAATCAGAGAGGGCTCTCTCTTAACATTTAGCTTTGTTTGATGATGATTTTAGGCTAGCTATTGGGTTCAGTGGATTTTGTTTTTGGGTGGAAGGAAGGATTGGGTGAAGGGGAGATGTCTTCAAGAAAAGAAGCAAGGCATAGTAAGATAAATTTCAAACCATTGGGCGTGGAGTCATGGAGTGCAACGGAGGGTACGTTTCCTTGGTCATAAGAGAAAGGTGGAGGAAGGTAGCTGCTCATGAAACAATATCCAAGATGAATAGAGATGTGTTGAAGGCTAAGGAATGAGAGGCAGCAAAGAATCTTTCAATCGGTTTAGCGAAGGGAACATGAAAGAACCATACTTAAGAGCAGCTAAGAATTCTTAAATAACAGTCATTCATAGGTGAGTTAGAGTAAATATGAGCCATGAGGAATTCATATTTATGACTAAATCAAGAGGAAAACATTTAAAAGGAACAAAAACTGAGCATAGAGTGCATCAAAGCAAATTCTAAACCAAACTTTTGTTCCGGGACTTGAGCTTATGTGAAATTGAAAAATTACAAAGATGAGAAAAACTTATTGTTTCATATAACAGCACGAGAATTCCATCGTTCACTCTTCAGAACCATTAGCAATGCATCCAACCGTTTTTCCTCCAAGCTTTCATAAATCTTTGATTATATAAATTATCAGGTATACAATGCGAATCTTAGCTCAAGAAAACATCAACGAAAAAATATCGACCAACCAAACCCCCCAACCCCCAGTTACATTGTTTCGGGCCCTCTTTATAGATAAAATATCCTGGAGTTTTTATTACAACTGACCTTAACAGGTCTGCGGGCAAAAGTGTTTTAAACCTGAACCTGTGATGGAATTAAATTTAAGTAAACATCCCTTGAGCTGCGCCCGAGGCAGCTGAATCAAAATGAGTTAATATGGTGTCTTTGACAGCCCGGTGCAGTGCTTTTGTCATAACTGTGTTTCGAGTTCTGGTCCTTTGATCTCATGTGAGTTTTAATGTGCAGTCATTGTGATGATGAGCGCTGAGTGGTTCCTTAACTGTTTCCTGACTTTTGAGGATTTCTTTTAATGTTCTATTCACCTCGAGCCCTGAGAGGATCTTCTCTGATACACTTCGCCGCAACACTGATACTCTTTGACGTGTATTTTGGCTCTGCATTTTCTCTGATACTCATTAGTGCCTGAACCGGGTCTCTCTCTGTCTTCTGCTACGATCCAAACTGCAAAATCGGGCCTTTTCGGCCCTTTTCAATGAAAAATTGGCCGAGGAATCAAAAGATTCTTTAAAGATTTTCTAATATGGCCTATTTCTCGTAGCGATGCGCAATTAGTGCTAGGCGCTAATCGCGCATCGAAAACTGCCTCAGAATTTGAATCCGGGCCTCCTAAGATGCTTTTTCGTGCTTGCGCTCCTTTATTTGGCGGGTGACGTCAGCATGATGTCAGCAGCAGCCCCTGGTACGGTGGATGACGTCAGCTGGTGACGTGGCCGGATGACGTGGCAGGGTGTTGGATGGTGCGGCACCTTATGTATTTCTGCGATGCGATAGTAATAGCCCAAATGCTGCAAATTTCCGATGAATTGGTAGTAAAGCGAGTTTTCAATGATAAATCGTATTTTAAACAAAATACGTGAATAAATAGAGGCATGCAGCGAGGAAGTGTTTGCGAAGCGATACACTCTCTTGATGTAGTGGCAATGTCGCATTGGAGCAAAGGAAGCGGCATGCATTTCGGGCGCATGGCCCTTGCGACCGCCGATCGCCGATTAGTGATATCGCATCGGCTAATGGGGGAGCGGCGCATATATGTGGCATATGGTATTTGCGATATGCCGATAGCGAAATGTCATCGGTGGGATGTCCATCGGGAAGAAACAAGAGCGAGCCATAACACCCTTGCGACCTCCGATTGCGATAATCGCGTCGGAGGGGGTCCACCAGGATTGGAAGAATGTTAAGGCAATCAGCAAGGGTTGTTTGTGATCGGAGGAGGGGAATATATGGTTTTGAAGATTATTTGCGACCTCGGAAGGGGTCCGATAACCTAAAGAGAGAGAATTACATGCTTTGGAAGGAGTCCACTGTATTGGAAGATGGTTTTGGAGGGGGAAGATGAGGGTTCTTGCTATGTTTCAGACAAACTTAGCAATTCCCAAGTGTACTTATGGTTATTTTTCAACCAAAGGGAGGGGATAAATATATAAGGGAGTTATTAACATAGTTAAAAATAGGGGATGTGGAGATAGATAGGGAGCTATATAGTAAGGTTAGCGGTTAATATGACCAGTGATAAGAAAGCGCTAAGTATGTGAATCTTAGGCTTTTTAAAGGAAGCAGTGGTCCGTAAAGGGAGTATGAATATTGCTTGAGTAGATCAGATCTTTACCAGGGTGAATTATTATGAAAATGATGAAAAGGAGAGTTATCAAGCAGATCTTGACCTCTCTAAGGGGGAGCTATTAAATTATTTAGGGGAGAGAAGAAGGGGAAGTTAGACACGCCTCGCTTGAATTCCTTTAAAATGGGAACTGCCTTGCCATACTGATTGAATGGATATAACATTTGAAAACACAAAACGGATCATAATCAATGATTCTGCAACCACAAAGCTACCTACCCAGCCTACTTACCTAACATTTTTTCTTCTTTTTGGTTTGGGTGCACTTAGACTTGCAGACCCAGCTTTTCAACTTTTCTTTTTCTATCCTCCTATCTACAGACTACCCTTATTTCATCCAAGGGCCCAGATTAAACAGTTGGGCTCCTTTGGTTCTCTACCTGTCTAAGAATCTGCCAAGATTAAACTGTTTGGATAGATATTCATTCTCTATATTCTAAAACAGGAAATTGAAACCTAGTGAGACCAAGATTAAGCTGTTTGGACCTCCCTTTAGCATGAAAAGTCTACAAAATGGAATAATTCTTCAAAATTGGAATGCTGAAGTTGAAATTTGACTAGCATTCTTTCATGGCCTCTTTCTTTGGTGTCTACGAGCAAATATGGAGCATTGCAACATGCAAAGTATGACATATTTGGCCTGTAAAAACGTCAATCATGAAATATGAGTAACTTGCTGCAGCATGAGGCTAACAGGATCGCCTCTATCCGCAGAGGGGATTTACCTCCACAACAGGCTTTCCCCTGGTGTGAATTTTTTCAGTCATATTCACCATAATCTTAGACAGAAAATTGCACAAATTAAGTGTTCTTGTAGAAGTGAAATGCATAAGTAACCTAACATGATACCTATATAATCTAGAGAATCTACCTTCACACGTAAAATAATTCATGATAAGCTTCATTAGAGGGGCATAATTGTTAAGAAGATGTCTAAAAGCAATAAAATGTTCAGAAGTCTCTCTGACATTAGGTTTTAGGAACATCTTATAATCATCAAGGGACAATTCCATGCATTTGAACCAGGTGTCACCATGATTTGGAATACTTGTGGCTGAAGAAATAGTACCTACTGAGACATTGATCTCATTACCTACTATGACAACTTTATCTATGTTGAAATTTTGGGCAAAGATGCTTGTCAAAGGGACATGTGAACCAAACTTTGCAGCCTGCTCACAAAACTTCATACAACCAACATTTCTAGGCAAATGGAGAGGTATTTATTTCTCTCAGGTTGTAGGTCTCAAACCTTGAATGATTTCCTCCCTTGTGCACTTTCCTTTCACTCTCTTGTTCACTCTCCATTAAATTGTTGAATGGTAAAACACTAGCCAGATGATGTTGATAAAACTGAAGTGGAAGTTTTCTCAAGGTGAAAATGTAGTGCGAGGCTAGGGTTTGATGAAATCAATGGAAAATGAGTGGTGGAATGATAGGAGATTTTAAATTTAGGGTTTTTTGGATGATAGATGATAGTGGTAAATCAGTAGAAGCTAGGTTTTATCCACCAAGAATTTGCTGGAGAAAACCCTGAGAAATAATCAATTCACATTGAGAAAAATCTTTGAAATGATGGTGTAGATGCCCAATTACTATTTGCAGAAGCTTTAAGAGTCCTTGAATGATCTTTGGAGGTTTGAAGAAGTCAAAAATCCCCTTAAAAACAAGAAGAAAGCCCTGTGGGTCGATCTTTCTCAGAAAGGTCACACTTCCTTAAAAGAGTCACACTTCTATACAAAAGGGTCATGCTCTACTTCATAAGGGTCATATTTCTATTAAAAGGGTCGTGTTGCTCCACAGAAAGGTCAAAATTTACTCAAAAGGGTCACCTTTCACTTCATAAGCGTCGCATTTCACTTGGAATACATCAAAACCCTCAATTTTCACCAAGTTTTCCTCTTGCACGGTAATAATTGAGAGATGCTTGGAATTTTGAAAGTGAAAATGAGTTAAAAAACAACTCCTCTTACCCTTTTAAACTTTAATATGGAGCCTTGACACTATATGGCCTTTGATACTTGAAACTTTGTAATTTTATGGCTTTTTTGAGACATTGAAACTTTTTGGAACTTTGAACCGCAGCCTATGAAACTTAGAACTTTGAAGTAGTTATTACATATGAAAACATAAAATTACACTTGATATCAAATTTATTAAATAAGCTTTCTTATTACCACTCCTCCTTTGTCAGATTTTTATGCATGAAATGACATTTTGGTGATTTTGAAACCCTAATGACCTAACAGAGGTAATGAGTTGAATGAAGACCATGGTGACATGACTGAAGTGATAATGATGATATGTTCATTGATAACACATCCAATTGAGTGATGGCAGTGACTAGACATGGAAATCTTTAAGGAGTGGAAATAATCCTAGACAAACTAACTAGTGACCAAAGTTTTTGAATGGAATACCTAGTGAAATGACAAAACCTTGACCTTAAACCCTAATGGACATTATGAAAGAGAACATTTAATCACTCGTGGAAGGAAAACCTGACTGGCACTAACACATAAGAGGACAAAGGTGAATGGGATGATTACCTTCACACAACTTATAGTGAAATTTGAATTTTCCCTTTTCACCATGGACCTTATTATTACTAGTTGAAGGTTTATCACCATCTTGATCTCCAGAGGCTGGTGACAAAGGTTGATGTGAACCTCTGGACCACACTTCTAATACCTTGGGAAAACTAGGACAATTCTGAAGAAGGTGCTCACACTTACATAACATGTAAGTGAATTTCACTTTCCTGGGTTGATTGGAAGATTTTTCTTCATTAGTTACATCAATAACAATAGTTGTTTGGTTTCCCCCTTGCTTATTTTTCTTCTTCTTCTTCGTCCTCTTCTTCTTCTTAGCTTCCTGGTTATTAAAATTCATACTTTTACTAGGTGAAGAGGAAGAATGGGGTGAAGAAATAGGCGAAGAAGGTGAGGGGTCAACTTTAGGATCAATTTTAGGTTGATGTTGTTCAAGTAGAGGAGAAATCAGTTGAAAAGAAGTTTGGACACTCGAAATCACTGAGGCCGAAAATAATCAAACTAGTAAACCGATTGTAAAAATAGAAAGGGACAACACTTCCATAGAGGGAGCACCAACATTTCCAAAAGAAGGAAAAGGAAAATGATTCCCATCAGGGGGGTTTCCTTTGTTGGTAGACTCAGGAAATGTTTCCATTGGTATTAACCTAAGATCTACTAAGGATAATTTCCACAAGAAGGTTGTTTTTTTCCGTGACCAATTAATTGATTTTAGAAATTAACAAAACAAAATAAAAGAGGGGAAATCTAGGCAAGAGGGTTTACCAAGTATCCATGAACCACTATATACACCTTAATTGAAACCAAGGACTTAACATACATCGGCCAATCTCCCTGAATGTTGTGTTCGGTGTATCACGTTTACAAGGCGACTGACTCGGTTACCTGTGGCTAAAGGATAGAAACCTAGTGGGGTCTCCTAATATATACTCGACAGTACATGGAGCACAAGTCCGTGTTAGCATTGTCTAGTGCATAACCATTCGATAAGAGCATCCCTATATACTTTCCATACTAAAGTGCCTCCTATATACCCAAAAGTACTGGAGAAACTTCAATATACTTTCATACTGGGATGGGATTTCACCCCCAGGATACAATGCAAGTAGTTAACGACATATGCTATGTTTAAAGTCGCTAGAACATGTCTCTAGCCTAGACCTCTAGATATTTGTGTTAGGTTACAAATGCTCCTTTGGTTAATTGAGGTAAATTTTAACTTTATATTCAATTAAGTTTTGGTTTTAAGGCTCAAAACGATGTCACCTGAATCCTAAGATGTAACTATATGAGAAAAGGAAAACTTTTCGTTTCAATGAAAGCTAGACTAATCAAGGGAAGAAATTTCAATCAATAATGCATCAAACAACATGCCTTCCACTAACTTTTGCTTTCTTCTTCTAAATTTAATGCCAAAAGTAAAAATGATTTTCACTTTTCACTATCCTAAATGAAACTTTTTGAAAGAAAAATGATTTTGACTTTACTAAGATGCACTTATATGAATTATTCTTTTCTTTTCGTTTTGAATGATTTGGTGCACCTAATACAATTTTTAGCTTTCAATCACTGAAAAATGTGATCTATTTTCAATGATGAATCTCAAAAAAATAAATTTTCAATGCAACTAATCTAATGCATTTTCACAAAAAATAAATTTCCAAATACAACCTAAAACAACTGCAAAACGATGTTTTCAATGATTTCCATAGAAAACAACACTCAATCAATCAGCAAAACCAACATCTCAATGACACCAACAAGCAGCAAGCGATGACCAATTGACTAGAAATCCTAGAAATCAATCAGATTTCACTTCAAAACCAATGAGACAAATTTGCAAATTAATCAAGACAATAAAGTAAAAAAATGACAAGTCGAGGCATTCAGGATGGGAAAAGACCTTAGGGGCCAAGACACATTGGATTCTAAGGTAGGATCCCTAAACATTCTCACATTAAAAGATCAGCGCTACTTTATATAGCAAAACCTGTGCTGATAGGGTCATGAACGCTACTTTATATAGAAAAACCCATGCTGGTCGAGGTCATCAGCACTACTTTATATAGCAAATGCTATGTTGATTTTTAGCATGAGCAAACAATGGAAAACAGGGTTTTCAGTGCGACTGTACAGGTAAAAACAAGCGTTGCCAGCACAAATGTCACTGATAAAACTTGCACTAAGTGAGGAATATGGGAAAAAGACAAAAAGGATTCCAAAAAACAATCTAGACTTAGCACTCTAAGGGACTAATCAGTGATTGTGCAAACCTATACTGATTCACACAAGCCGAGAAATTGACGGTTGGTCAAACTAATCAAAGGATCAAATTGAAGAAATGGGTGGAAAAGTTATAGATTCCCTAGTGGAGTGCTTCGATAGCTTGATCTTGGACTTAAACATTCACTCAATGAGGGCTACTAACATCAAGGCCTGGGTTGTATGCTCCCTATTTTGTTTATTAATACATACAACTACTAGTTTAGTTTCCATAAATTCTTGTTTCCATTTATCTTAATGCTCATTGATCTGTTAAATGGATTACATTTTATTATGCTTGTTGCACTTTTTTGCTTTGTTCTATCTTTGGCCTCTTATGTAGATATTCGAGAGCTATGAGCAGCAAGGACTGTGCCTGAGGAGAAAGTGATCAAGATCTTAGACAAAGGAATGCATTATAGCATCAGTCAAGGTAGGTCGCCTTCATCTTCTCTTGTTTCGATTATAATCTAGGAAAGTGTCTTTTGGATTTTCGTTTTTGTTGCTAGACCCACTAATTAGGCTAGAGGGATCGTCCTTGTCTGCAGAGAGGATTTACCTAGATAACAAAATGGAGAATCCACTAGGGATAACATATGCTTGTCGTATAATTTCATTCTTTGAATGAATCCATCCTAGTAAGTTTTATGAGTCCTAGGAAGGAGAAGCTCGGTCTCGTCATCGTGACAATTATTCCACTATTTAATTTTTACGAGTCGGACAAAAGAATAACAAAGTGTCTTTTGATACTTAGACAGTTTGAAAAAGAGACAAAAAAGAAAACTCCATCATGTCACTTTTCCTAATTTGTCTCTCGAACCCGAGAAGATAGAAAACAATATTTGATAGAACCTCTTAACCATGTCCACCAAGGTGTACCTTTTTCATAAATAGTCAATCCCAACCCAAAAAAAGGGGTAAACGTATCTTGACTGAGGCAATGCCAATTCGTATAATTTAATGAGTTCTAAAAGACAAGTACTCAGCGATCTTTTCATATTTCGAGAGTCAAAAAAGAGCTTAAATATGACTCTGCCTCGAAGAACGAGTGGTGTAAAAGGATAAAAATTGGTTCCAGTGATGATGGAACTGCTCAAAACATGTAAAGGTCAAGAGGCTGGCTAATAATACCACTCATCGGAGATGTTCCTCAAGCAAGGGTAAAACAACCAAGTGAAAGCGTATGATCGACCAAAGAGATGGTGAAAATGGAAAGGAAAAAACCAAGGCTCATCTAGCAAAAATAGCTTGATAAAATGGCAATCACAAGAGGTAAAAAGGGAAATGGTTTCAATTTTACACAAACTTGAAACATGGGAAAGTATGCTTGAGTATACCTGAAGATGGTTTCAATTTTTCACAAGCATAAAACATGGGAAAAACTATGCTTGGATTTGGCTTCGTTTTTTACACAAGCTTGAAACAAAGATAAACTATGCTTGAGATAAGTTTGCATGCCCTTAGCATAATGACTCAATTCGAAGTAATACCCCACAAACTTCACTTCATTCACCTAAGTAAACTACAGGTTACTAACAGGTGGATGGAATGAAGTTTCACATACGATATCAAGTGAAAGACTCGACTGGGATCTTACGAGATCTTATCAAAGACTCAAATTGGAAGGGGATTTGTTTCACTTTTTAATGAGCTTGACACAAGAAAAGAACCATTCTCATGATGCCTTGTTTCATTTTTTGACGAGCTTGACACAAGACAAGGAACTTTGCTCCAAAGACCTTGATCATAGACCAAAAGAGGCCATGGCTTATAAGAGGTTCTCGTTAGATGGGAGAACAACACTCTAGAAGGGATACATGTCCATGGAACCAAATGAAAAAATGGGCTCCAATGCCCCCAGTACATAATGTACTACATCACCTACAAGATCGTCAGTAGATGTGGGCATGGAATAGGCGGCCATGTAATTAATAGGTTAATTACGTGGCTGCCTGTTCCATGCCCACATATATTGACGATCTTGTAGGTGACGTAGTACATTATGTAATGTGGGCATTAGAGCCTGATTTTTCATTTGGATCCCTAGACATGTCTCCCTTCCAAAGTGTTCTCCCCCCATCTCACGAGAACCTTTTTGAAGCCATGGCCTCTTTTGGTTTGTGATTGAGGTATTTAGAGCAGAGTTCTATATTTTTTGTCAAGCTCATTAAAAAATGGAACAGGGTCTCATGAGCATGGATCTTTTGTTGTGTCAAGCTCATTAAAAAATGAAACAAATCCCCTTCCAATTTGAGTCATTGATTAGATCTCGTAAGATCCCAGTCAATTATTTCACTTGATGTCATATTTGAAACTTCATTCCATCCACCTATTAGTAACCCATAGTCTTCTTAGGTGAATGAAGTGAAGCTTGGGGGGCATGTACCTTGAATTAAGTCATTATGCTAAGGGCATGCAAACTTTTCTCAAGCATAGTTTATCTTTGTTTGAAGCTTGTGTAAAAAATGAAACCAAATCCAAGCATAGTTTCTTCCCATGTTTCAAGCTTGTGAAAAAATGAAACCATATTCAATTATACTCAAGCATAGTTTCCCATGTTTCAATCTTGTGCAAAAATGAAACCATTTCCCTTTTCCCCTCTCATGATTGTCATTTTATCAGCTTATTTTTGCTAGATGAGCCTTGGTTTTTTCCTTTCCATTATCATCATGTCTTTGGTAGATCATACACTTTCACTTGGTTGTTTTACCCTTGCTTGAGGAACATCTACGACAAGTGCTCTTATTATCTAGCCTCTTGACCTTTACATTTTTTGAGCAGCTCCATCATCACTGGAACCAGTTGCTATCCTTTTATGCCACTCGTTCTTCAAGGCGAAGTCATATTTAAGCTCTTTTCTGACTCTCGAAATATGAAAAGATTGTTGAGTACTTGTCTTTTTGAATTCATTAAATTAAATGAATTGACATCATCTCAGTATAAGTTTACCCCTTTTTTCGGGTTGGGATTGAATATTTACGAAAAATTTACACCTTGGTCGACATGGTCCAGAGGTTCTCTTGAATATTGTTTTCTACCTTTCCAGGTTCAAGAGAGAAATTACAAAAAGGGACATGATGGAGTTTTCTTTTCTGTCTCTTTTTCAAACTCTATAAATATGAAAAAGACACTGACTTATTCTTCCATCAGACTCATAAAAATTAAGTGACGAAAGACTTGTCACCATGACAAGACTGAGTTTCTCCTTCCTAGGACTCATAAAAATTACTAGGATAGATTCATTTGAAGAATGAACTTATATGACAAGCATATGATATCCCCTTCAAGCTTGTGAATAAAATTAATTGGGGTAATCACTAGAAATAGTGGGGAAAAATGAAAGTGAAACATCTCTTGTATAGGCAACATGTCACTCTTGAACATGACACTCATATGTTTCTCGTGTTGGGTTTGGGATATCCTCACTCATTCACTCATTCTTCTAGGTTTGGGTAATCCATTTTTCCTCTCATCTGACCATTCCACTTCGTCATCATGACCCTTGGTCTTATGTTGATTCAAATGCTGCCACACTCTAGTGTTGTGTCATCGATATGTTCAAGAGGAGTCCTATCTATAGTTTATTACCTATACATTGTTTGAAATTTTGCCACAGTCTTGGATCATACTCATTTATTCCACTATATTCCTTGTCTTGTGTCAATGACGAGGGTATCATTATGGCCCTCCTTCGACAGGTCACTTCCTATCGACTTTAGCTCATTATCTGGGAAGATGACTTAGAGACTCCTATTTAGTACCTTAGAGCTTGCATGCCTTAATGTCAAGTTCTTCACATTCGATGACAGGTTTTCATCACTGACCTACGATTGAATGATTCCATGAGTGCTCGACTTTAGCTTCATTTTCACATTCATGGATTGTACCATTGTACCTTGAGGGCCATTTCATTATTAGGTGTTTCTCTTTTGCCTGTTAATGGTCCACATTATTGGCCAGTAATCAGGTGGTTTTCTAGCATGTTCAACTTAGAAACATTCATTCGCATGTTATAATTCGTACTTTGATCGAGTTGGGATGGAACGCAAGACCCTGAGTTTTGTCTGATATAACTTAGGATGTGTCAAGTTATGTATTATTCATTATTGTATACATGTTTCCTCTATACAGATGGTTGTGACCATGCCATGGGACCTTATAT
The DNA here is from genome assembly GCA_000404065.3 of Pinus taeda. Taxonomy (NCBI): domain Eukaryota; kingdom Viridiplantae; phylum Streptophyta; class Pinopsida; order Pinales; family Pinaceae; genus Pinus; species Pinus taeda. The sequence goes on from APFE030795076.1 coordinate 142,990, forward strand.
TTATGATGATGATGATCCTTCTACATCAAGTGGCTCTTTCCATACCTTGGATCTTAGACTTTGAGATGATCCTTTTCATTCGAATGGTTGTACCCATGTCGTGGATATTTTCACATGGTCCTTTCTATCTGGATAGTTGCATCCATACTGTGCATTCATGTTTTGATATATATGACAGAGATATCATATATGTATATGTATATGTGTCCTTGATTTGTAGGTCTCCTGACAATGTTTGTTATCGCCCTTAAAAAATCTCGTAAATCATCTCAACCATCAATCCTTGATTTGCCTTCATGCTTTATGGGGCATTTGTTACGTAGTATTTTGTCACACCTCCTACACTTCCCTGTTTCATACCCCAGAGTGCCCAAAATTTGACAATTATGCAGTGTACCCACCCTGATATGCATTCTAGATCCTCCTTTAAGAACTAATGAAAACATGCCTTGAGCCTTCCCTGAAGAAATGAGCTCAAAACCCTAATTTTTGGGTCAGCGTGAATGTGACACCTCCTACTTGTGTCAATGGAAGGTTGCACCATACTAGCCTTGCACTGCCAGCGCATTTTTAAGCTGGAAACTCACACTGATCCCTAAAAGGCAAGTTTTCCCAAAGAGGACAAGAATCTTCGTAATCTAGAGGCTTCCATAATGATGAGATGGAGGTTTCTCATTGTGGATGTGGTCGAATTCTCCTAATATTTCCCTTTGATCTTATCCCTATGAGCTACCTCCTTGGGATGAGGGTCTTCTCCTATCTTTGGAAAGATCCAAACTCCGTCTCCTTGCCTATATATTCATCCTCTCCCATTACCAAATGGGTGGTCTCTGATTATTGGCACCCTTATCCTGAGATAGTGCCTTAATGATATTCACTTTGGCTTGGAGAGCTTGAGCTTGAACTTATCTATTCACTCAAGGATGGCTACTAACATCAAGGCCTGGGTTGTATGCTTCCTCTTTTGTTTATTAATATATACAGCTACTGGTTCACTTTCCATAAATTCTCGTGTCAATGCTTCATTTATCTCAATGCTCCTTGATCTATTAAGTGGATTACATTTGATTGTTCTTGTTGCACTTTTATTCTTTGCTATGTCTTTGGCCTGTTGTGTAGGTTTTCAAACTTTATGAGCAGCAAGGACTAAGCCTGAGGAGAATTTGATCAAGATCTTCAAAAAATGAATACATTATAGCGTCAGAGCGAGGTAGGTCTCCTTCATCTTCTCTTATTTTGATTGTAATCTAGGAAAGTGTCTTGTAGATTGTCTTGTTTGTTGCTAGACCCACTCATTGGGCTAGACGGATCATCTCTGTCTACAGAGAGGATTTACCTAGAAAACATGCATCAACACAACTCCCATGGTGCATTCACTGGCATTTGTCTCAATCTCAAAAGTTTGTTGGAGTTCAGGTAAGGTCAAAACCAGTACGGTACTGATCTTCTCTCTTAGTGTATCAAAGTCTTTTTGTTGCTTTCCTCCCATCTAAAAGGTCTGCTTCACACTTTTCAATACATGTAAGGGGGATGCAATGATGGATAAGTTGGCATTGAACCTTCTCCAATATTATACTGCACCCAAAAATATATGAACCTTTGTAACATTGGTGGATTCAGGCCACTTCACAATCACATCAACTTTAGAAGGTGTTAGCCTCCTATACCAATAGGTTTCATCTTTCATGATTGTCTTGATCGAACTATGGAATATGTTCAAACCTTCTTTCTTGAGCAAAGGTGTTCCATATTCTTAAAAAACCAAAAAATCAAAAGAGTTAAAAAATGTAAAGAGG
>APFE030795086.1:0-16870 GCA_000404065.3 Pinus taeda
TGAATGGGTGCCTGGGACAATAGTAGAAGAATTGACTCAGGAAGAATTAATGGAACAAAAGGTGAAAGATCTTGAAAAAACTCTTGACTTAGACTCTTGTCAACAGGTTTTCAAGCAAACAATCCAGACAGAGGAAGGCACCTCAGCCACACAGCACATCCAAGAAACTCCAGCAACAACTGCCAAAGGAAAGGAGAAGATGGATGAGCATCAAGAAGCAGAAACAGGGCAGCCCAGTACCACAAAGGACCAGCAATCAACACAGGCTCCTCCCCTGCAAACTGAACAAATTCAAAACCCAGCATTGCAGACCCCTCTAAACAGTGAGAGAGGGAAGAAAAGGGACAGAGAAGAAATAACACCCCCTACAGGGTCAGTGCAGCAATCAGAGGCCAAAAGGCTAAGGACAGACCCTGGAGCTGAAGGAGAAATAAGTGAAGAGATGGAAGGAAGCCAAAACAGGGAAGGGCAAGTAAGCCAACAAACAACCACCAGCTCAGTCCATCCTGAACATCCCCAACGGCACACAGTGGAGGTATCTTCCTCCAAACAGCAGGGACAGAAGCCAGCCACAGTCAAAGAGGGGTTTATAGAGATTAAGGCTCAGAATGAGCTATTGAGAGTACAACTATATGAACAGTTCCTCAACACCACCCCAGCCAAAAAACAGAGATTAATGGCTGCCTTTGACTTCAAGGATGAAAAGATGAGATTTACTCATCTTAAACCAAAAGTCCCACACCCAAAGACTCCAGATGACTACTACAAAACTAATATGGAGGTCTCTGCCAAAGACATACACCCCATGGACCAAATAGAGCTGCACAAGCAAACCGGGGAAATGGTGTATGCCACACTTGCTGATAGGGCAATGCTGACCCATCGGCTAAAAGAATCACTGAAGCACACCAACCGACAGCTGGATTTGGAAAGATTGTCCTCTTCTGCCAAAGACAATAGAATAAAAACTTTGGAGGACATAATTGTTGAACAAGGCTATGACCCAAAGGATCCAAAGGGTGTCAAGGCCCTTATGAAAAAGGAGGATGACATAGCTGCATTGAGGAGGCAGGCAAAATTGCCTCCTACTATCCATCCTGACACAGCACAGCTGGCCCAGGAAAAACAGGTGGACCAAGCTATGGAATTACTCCTGGCTATGAACCAGAGGATAGTGGAGATGGAGGCAGAATTGGAGAAAGCCATGCAGGAGAAACAAGGGGAAAATGCCTCTCAGCCACCTCAGACCTCCACAAACATTCAATCTGCCCCTCCAGCTCAAACAGCAGCAGCTCCTATCACTACTCCAGCACCTACCACTGCCACATCAGCAACTGGAGCAACCGTGGGGGCCACAGCAGCAGCAGAATCCAGCCTGAGCATGGAAAAAATGATCAAGGCTGTCAAGGAGCTGGAGGGCCAAGTCTCAGAAATAAATGTCACCAAAGAGAAACTGGCCAAACTGGAAGCCAGTTATGACAAATCAAAAATGACCGTGGCTGAAAGAGAGAGGGAAATAAAAGCCCTGAAAAAGACTATTGCAGAGCTGGAAAAGCAGCTCAGTTTTGACAAAGTAATAGCAGAAATCAAGCAGGTGATATGAACTGCCATTGGACAAGCAATCACTAACCAGTGGGAGTACATTGTTGCCATATACGAGCAGATAGGGCTCATTGGCAAGGCAAAAAAGGGACTATACAGAGCAAGAAATGAGCTAGGCAACATGGCAGACCTTGCCCCAAAGATGATAGAAGTTTTGAATTATAGGAATAGTTCTCAGCTGATCCAGATGGGAATCGCTAATAGAACTGAAACTATTTCCATAATTAAGAGGACTACAATGATGAAGAGCCTAATTCAAACACTGGACAGAAGGGTACATGATATGCAAGCAGATATCACCAAGTTCCAGAATAGGTTCACAGCCCTGCAGGACAAAGGGCTCCCCAGTTTAGAAGAATCAGGAAGGCTTCTCTCTTATGAGAAGTATATCAAAAGAATAAGCACTTTTTCAGCCATGCAGATTGCTGAGGCTTCTGGTCATCTACAGCAGGCCCATTAACAGGACAAATCCTTTTTGATAAATTAGATAATTTGTTCTTTATCAAAAATGAGGTAGCACATTTATTTGATAAACCTCCCGATTTCTATAAGTACACTGAAGTTGATGAGACCGTAGGGTCAATTTTGAAGCAACAGCTTCCCCATCCAGGTGATTGGCAGGACTTGGTAAAGTTACTTTTGAACCAAGGTTGAAGAAGAAAAAACTTTTTGCAGCAACACAGTCCATATTGCACCTACAGGTGGACAAAGCCACGCCAGCAAGCGCAAAGACACTGAGCCAACTCAGCACAGGTACTCGGCATCAGCATCAACATCAGCAGGTACAGGTAGCGGGGCCAAGAAAGATACAGAAAATCAGAAGTAGCAAAGCACTTCAATGCTCTATTTATGAAAAAGCCGCGTAGTTAACTCCGTAGTACTCAAAAGTCAAAGGGTTTTCTTGTCAGGAGTTAATAGCTTTAAAGAAGCATTTACACTTGTAATAACTTCTCATCTACTTTCTCTGTACAAGTGTAAGAGATTTTCTTCTCAGATGACTCCATTCCTGAGATATTTTTGTATGAAAAACTCTATATATTGACCCCCGCGTTTGTTTAGAGGGGTTGGACTTCGAATGTAAGAAACTCTTCTGAGATATTCTCTGTAACTCTGATATTGTAAATCTTTCAGACAGTTTAATACAAAGGCAGTGGGATTTCTTCAATGATGTGTTGACTCTTGGTCTCTCGATGGTGTGTGGCTCAAAGTTGCAGGATTCTTGATCATTACATGACACAATAAGTTTTCTCATGGCTCCTTATGTTACATATGTTTCCTGTTATTCCATATGTTTCTCATGTTTCTTGTTTCTCACGTTTCCTGTATGTTTGAAACTCTAGATAGTAAAGAAAAAGGATAGCCTCAGGATTTAGTCATTGGCTACCCTGAGCTCAATCTGAACTGTCTCATATGTTTTCTTCTGATAAGGTGTTTAAAGCGTAATTCTTAAATGCTACCTTTAAGCCATATCCTCACTGTGCATTGTTGTTTTAAGAATTCAAGTGATTTCTCTTAGATAACATGCATCTTTCACAAATATACAGCTTAAGTAACGAAATCTTAATTGCTCATTACTAGTTGTCTTCACCTCATCCTCAATATTCACAGTTTGTTCCATGAAGTGCACACAGGCCCTGTAGTTTTCCTCCTCACCAAAATCAAGATTTCAAGAGAAAACAGTCCTAGACCCCATTGCCCAATGGATTAATTTTCCCGGCTGATCTACTTTAAAGGAATCAGAAGCATCCTCCCAACCAAATACACAAAAACAACTAAAAACTCATCTCACAACTAGCCTAAAACCCTCACTGAAAGCAGTGACAATCCTGATAGAGAGAGCCCTCTCTGACTACAGCTGGGCTAGAAGCTGCAGCCCAAAGATTGGTTAGTGGTTACCCCGGCCGTATTCTCTTAGGAGTCAAAGAGAACAACCTGGGTGTTAACAGTACCTCTATTTGATATGGTGTTAATGATTTTGGTTATCATTTTTATGATCATGAAAAACACAAAATCATTAGGAGCAGAGATGTCATATTCAATGAAAAGGTTTTGTATAAGGATCAGATGCAGGAAAAAAAATAGGAAAAATAAAACAGAGAATACACAGAGCTTGATGACATCACAGAAAAAGTGATGGTGCCTCAGAATCATAATGATTAACAACCAGAACAACAAAAACAACCAAAACAAGAACAAGCACCTCAAACTCCTGAAAGTGGTGTAGATGATCTATGAGGATAAGAAAAGCCCTTGAACGATACTTTCCTTCATTATATTATATATTGTTGACTGATTCTAGTCAACCATAATGTTATGAAGAAGCAGTGTAGGTAGAAACTGGGAAGAAGTGGGAGAAAGCCATGAAAGAAGAGATGGACTCCTTAGCACAAAACTAGACTTGGGACTTAGTTAGGTTGCATGGAGGTAAAACAACATTGCAGAATAAATGGGTTTACGAGTTGAAGGAAGAAGATGGAGGTAGAAAAAGGTATAAATCTAGACTTGTGGTGAGGGGGTTTGCACAGAAAAAGGGTATAGACATTTATGATATATTTTATGTTGTTGTTAAAATGACTTCAATCAGAACTATTTTAAGTCTACTAGAAGCTAAATATTTGCATCTTAAGTAGTTAGTTGTAAAGACAACCTTTCTCCATGCGGATTTGGAGGAATAGATATATATGCAGCAACGACAAGGATATAAGGTAAAAGGAAAAGAGAAACTAGTGTGCAGGTTGAAGAAGAGCTTCTGTGGCTTAAAACAGGCTCCAAGGTAGTGGTATCCAAAGTTTGACAAGTTTATGCCTGAACAAGGTTATACTACATGTCACTTTGATCATTGTGTTTATCTCAAAAGGAAAAATGATGGAAGCTATATTATATTGTTATTGTATGTAGATGACATGCCTGTTGTTAGTATACCTTTGGCTAGCCATTTCAAACTAAGTAACGAGGTGTGTCCCAAGACTCAGGAAGAAATGCATTATATGTCTAAATTTCCATATGCATTAACATTTGGAAGCTTAATGTATGAAATGGTCCACATAAGGCCTCATATTTCACATGTGGTGGGAGTTGTAAGTAGGTAGATGAAAAATCCAAGAAAAGAACATAGAATGATAGTGAAGTGGATTCTCAGGTATTTAAGAGGTACCACAAATCAAGAATTATGCTTTGGTGGTTCAAACATTGCTCTACAGGGATATTTTGATACAGATATGTTAGGTGATAGAGATAACAGGAGGAGCACCACAGGGTATGTGTTTACTATAGGTGGAACAATTGTCAGTTGGGTTTCAAAACTGCAAATTGTTGTTTCACTCTCAACAATGGAAGCAGAGTATGTTGCTGCTACAGAGGCTAGTCAAGAAACGATTTGGTTACATAGGTTTCTTGATGAATTGGGTAAGAAGTAGGAGTTGTGTAGGTTATACAGTGATAGCTAGAGTGCCATACATATTTCAAAGAACTCTTCATTTCATTCCAAGACTAAACATATACAACTCAAGTACCATTTCATATGGTTAGTGTTGGAAGATGGAGAGTTGAAGCTGGAAAAGATACACACTAGCCAAAATCTTGCAAATATGTTAACAAAAGTTGTAACCAAGGAGAAACTGATATTCTTCTCAATTTCAATTAGTATTCAAGTATGATGAAGAAGATGAGAAAAATCCAAGTCCAAAGTGGATTCACTGTCCAACCAATGAAGCAGTGGTGAAGTTGCTATAATCAGTCTCCAAGTGGGAGATTGTTGGGTGTGGAGCGTGATTATCTTCTTTATTCAAAGGTATAACTCCATTGGACTCTAGCTCGTAATGTGGTGACAACACCACCCATAATATTTGCACTGCAGGAGGGGTTTCGAGGGGGGCGCTGCGATCTATGGGAGCCCCTCCTTGGCAGTGGATCGGGGGCAGTGCCGATGAAGTTAAAAATAGACGTAAAATTGCCTTGTAAAATGTCGTAATTTTGTAGTCAATCTCGGCCGTTCATTAGGTGGAGTTCTTACAGTAGAAGTTATGTTTAATTTATGGTTTTTTCCCCTGGAAGGTAACCCATCGGTATAAATGAGCGAATTGTATTACATTTATGTAGATTTGTATTCTAAGTGAGAAAGAGAGAGGAGATTGTGTGAGGGCGAAGAGAGAATTACAATGGATCTGCTATAGGTTGTATCTCTTCATTTTGCTAGATAATATAAAAGTAAAGATTGGTTGTTTCTTCGTGGACGTAGTGCAAATTGGGTGAACCACTTATATCTATGTCTCTCTTCTTTTATGTGTTTTTTGTGTTTATATTTATGCAATATATTTTATGTGTTCCATTTCTACATAATATATAACTTTCTAATAGACGTCTAGGTCAAGCAAGTCTACACCGAAGCGTAAGGAGGAAGAGGCCACACTAAAGATGGAATAGTTAGCTAAGAAGAGGAAGAAAGAGGCTGAGGACAAAGTCAAAGCAGAGTGTGTTGCCAAAAAGAAGAAAGAAGGGTAGGAATAAGAGGAGGAATGTGACTCTGACAGGAAGCAAAAATCTCCATCCCTAGAGACAGAAGAGGAAGATTAGTGATCCAAACAAGGAGGAGCAGACCCGGAGACTACTCTGTTTTAGGTTAAGCACAACAAGGAGCAGGAGAAGGTAGGCTCACGAAAGAAGTCCAAGGCCAGTAAAACATCCCTCGAACCATTGACCTTGATAGAAGGTTATTTGAATGACATTGGCGATGTGATGAGGGATGTGATCGCGGAACTGTTGTAGCAGTTCGAGATGAAGAAACAATAATCCTTGGGTGCCATTCAAATAGGTCTGCACGAGGTGCATATCCAAGTTTCGTGGGTACAAACCAATGTGGGGCAAAGCAGTGGGGTGTCAACTAGTTTGGAACCTGGAACTTCAGAGGCAGCATAATTGGTGCGCATGCTGGATCCTTGGACCATAGTGTTGCCAGATGGAGAATTGACTACAGAAGTAGCAGATGACATGGCCATTGTTAGTGTCCTCAAGAGGGCTGGGCTAAATTTGGATACGCTTCCAAGTGAAGCCCTTGACACCTTGCAAGATGGTGTGATTGCGGAACTTTGGGCTCAGGAACAATGTGTCCTAAATGTTATCAATGAGAAGAAGGTAAAAAATGCTCAGTTGGTTGTACAAAAGAATTCTTCTATTGTTATTCTTAAGACCACCACATAAAATAATGAGCACAATACCAAGGTGGTCGCTGAGGCATGTAAGATTGTTCTAGATCTAGATATTCCTAAAGATGCACCAGTGGATGTGAGATTTCAAAAGCTCGTTGCAAAAGTGAGCGAAGCCAGAGCAGAGCTAACTAATGCTCAGTTTGAACTAAACCTTAAAATTATAAAGCTCAGTTGAGGGCCCAACCTTCGAATCCACTAGAGGATAAAAAGTAGTGTACAACCATTGTCAATGATGTAGTAATAGTTGTATATTCCATCGTGAAGGAGTGCATTGCGCTCTTCGAGAAGTTGCTCAAAGTACTCTGCAGCCTATAGGAGGATGCCAATGTGCAGAGACTAGAAGTAGAGGCACAAGAGCTGCAACAGAGATGTGATGAGGTTAAAGTGATGGTGTGCATTGTTGCCATTACATAGAGGTTAGCAAAGCTACAGGAAGAAAAGGTGCTTAAAGAACATGTGGACGCAACTCAGTGCAACGAGGTAGTACTAAAGGCCATATTGGGGCATTGGCTAGAGGAAGCCTTTCTACTCACTACTTACATTGAAGGAAAATTGGCCAGTCTATAGGAAACATATCAGAAAATATAGGCAGACAATATAGTGCCAGCAATGGAGAAGCTAGTCAAGCAGGTGAAGTAGGCGGTAACACAGTGCACTGCCAAAGTCACAGTGGTAAGGGTGGAGGTGGGATGTCTTCGTGACAAGATCATCGCACTAGTAGAGTGACTCAAGGACAAGTCACCAGATTTGTGTTGGGAGCCTATTGTGAATGGCTCCTCCTGGGTAAAGTTTGGGGTTAAAAACCAAAATTTTGGGGCTAAAGGCCCAAGTTTTTTATAAAGAATGTAAAGTATCCACATTTTGTGGTCATGGAGTGCGAATATGTAAACAGTCAAAAAGGGTTTCCACCCTTAGTTTAGATAGTTTGTGTCATCTTAATGAGATCCGCCCTTGGTCCATGGGTGATGGGAATCTATAAAAAGGGAGTCTTAGAAGAGTCTAAGGGAAGTTTTTGGTAGAGTTCTATGTAAGCTTTTGGGTCTGTGAGGGATAAGAGTGAAGATTCTTAGCATAGGGAGAGGATCTATGGTTGACTGTGCAGAGGCCTAGGGTAGAAGTCTGCAGCTAAGTGCGCAGACCCCTGTAGCTTTGTGTGTAGGGAAGTTAGAGTCTGTACTGGAAATCTAGATTATCAATAAAGATAAGTATTCTAGAATTACTTGTGTATTTTACTTCTGTTAATTGCATGTGGTTATGTTATGTTGAACACTAGGTTTATTTTTTAATGCTATTCTAACGTATGAATCTATATGATTCTCATTATTATATGAATGCAAGCTAAGATATATGTTTATGCTAAGATAATCATAGTGAGTGTTGAAGTTAACCAATTCTTAAGCTAATCAGGGTAGACACAGACGTAAGGATAATTATAGAGGTGCGTAATTGTCTGAATTGCCTATTTAGGGTCTGCGAAGGATGATCAAGGACTTTGGCAGAGGCTTGAAGGATGAATAAGAGAAGAACACTAATAAGCCCTAAAGGGCTTACTGAACTATGTGAAGGTAGAGGGAAGGCCTAAAAGAGACATCGCTACCATTTGGGGGTGTGGAAACTTGGTTCTTGCATTCCCCCATACTGCTTCAGGTGAGACTTCTATCTGCGCTCCACGGATTGATGCCGAAAGGGCCAATAGTGTAGGGATTTTCTTGGCTTCTCAATGCTGAACTTGGGTCATGGCCCATCAAGCCAACATATTCTCTTAAACACATGGAGGACCTGATGGTAAACATGAGGGAACTTTCTAAATCTATGATTCTGATGTTTAATCTTCATCAAATGCAACCCATGATTCTTTGGTCTTCTCATTTGAATCTTCTTTTTCTGAATGTCCTCCTTTAATGAAATCAAAATAATCTCTTTTTTACAATACTCTTCCTAATCTAAAACGAATACCATTGACATCAATAGGAGATGTTAGGAAGTGTCGTGCCTCCACATTGTAAGTGGGTTGGGCTACATACTTGCATGGGTGTTGAAATTCCGGTACATGTAGCTGGGTGGGATTCGGTCTTTGACATGGATGTGATTGAGGTTGTGGTTATGGTGGAGGTGGATGATAGGGATAACATGGAGTTGGGTATTGAGGATATTGAGGATGTTGCAAATTTATCCCATAAGGTTCTTTCCAACCTTATTGCCAAGATTGGTTTTGGGGTTGAGATGGTTGTTAGCATTATGGGATAGGTATTGTTCTTGATGGCAATGAACTCACCGGTCAGTTCAGATTCAATAAAGGGAAACTCAGATTGTAATAGGTCAATTCAGAGGTAACATGCTAATGGTACAAAAGAACAGGATCACAAGACAAAGGAGTTAAGCTCAGAATCAATAAATTGAAGAAAAATAATGTTTTAAGTTATTTTAAGTTATATATTTAGGTTCACCTAGTAGAACTAGTGTATAGAAGCGAGTTCACAGAACAAAAAGAGTGTATACATATGCAATCACTTTCACAAAAGGAAAAGTGCATATGGAATGGAAAATTAAGGATAAAAGAATACCAAGGGTCAATACCGTGGTATTGGCCCACAATATTTAGTGGAGTAACGATTATTGGATCCCATCCAAGAATACCACAGGTTCTAAGTGTTATTTTGGTTCGAGGTATTGAGAACAAATAAAACTATATAAGGAGGAGAAGATCAAAGGGCCAAGTGTGAAAGTAAAGGGTTTTTCATGAATACTTCTATCTGAAGTATATTTTATGTTTTAATGGATATGGTTATGATATGATTTGAAATATCTTGTGCACCTTTCTATACAATGTTGGATCAATGTCATGAAACCTGAAATGAATTATCATTATACGATCTGATAATTGTTGGGCTAGATCTGAATGTTAACGCATGTTTTATCCTGTAAATTTATGATATGGGTATGATTGAATTTTTGAATAACTATGAAGTTATAAGCTATTATTTTCAGATCTATACACTGATCTGCCTTGATAAAGGGGCATATACACACTGGTTTGACTCTTCTATGTAGCGTATGGAAAAGAAAAGCCTGTTGTTCAGAGATGAGTGAGCTATCTGATCAGTGCTACTATTATACTACTATCTATCAATGATGTGTTTATTACTTCTTAAAATAGAACTGAATGTATAAGGAGCGTGAGTCTGATTGATTGATTGCTTGATTAAGTGAGAAATGTGATGTTTGTCGTTATCTATTTAGAACTTTGTAATTTGACGCTAGATCTTGAGAATGTTATTGGTTGGTACAATTTTGATTCAAAGGTTTTTATGATTCAATATTTTTGGAGGTATATGAAGGGTTTGGTTAAATTAAGTAGTGTAGACATGTAGCTTGGCTTCATTGAAGTAGCATATAGATTCTGACATATAATTTTTGAGGTTGCAGTTGGCGCTAGTTGATGATGAATGTTTCTAGGTTCAACAAAGTGTTCTAGTGACAGTGGTCTAACTGACTGATTGCTAGTAGATGTAGTTATTGTAGTGGTGATTAATTTTGAGCTTCAATGTTACTACAGGTCAAGTATGAAAATTTGATGAAGTGTTGTTATGTACCATGAGTATCCAATCTGAAAGATTATGAAGCATGGTCTCTGAAGAAATAATGAAGGTAGTATCCTTTTGTGCATTTTCACCTATGTATTGGTAAACATATCAGGAAGTACAAGAGCTATGGCGTTGGAGCTCCCTTCTAGCAGAAGTTGGAAAATGAGAGAAGGTTGTATCCTTCAGCAGATAGATGCCTACATACTAGAAAATGTTGCACCAGTACAAAATTTGTAAACAATTTTTATTATAAGAAGATTGAAGGGTGAGACGAGAACAATGTGATTTTTTCCCACATTGGGTTTCCACTGAAAAATCCTGGTGTTCATGTTTGCTACTTATGTGTGTAGGTTTATTCTATTCTTACTCCATATGTTTACTATTGAATGCATCACACTCTGATTAAAGTCTATGAATTACCTGTTTATTACATATACGCTAGTTTCATTCTTTATAGTCACAGACATACGCTGGTTAGTTTCAATAAAGTAGTGTATATTGTTTGAAAAGGAAAATAATAATTGTGAAATTTAAACTACTGATTCATCCCCCCCCCTCAGTTGTTTTCCCAATAATTGATATCAGAGTAAGTCCTTCAGAAGAAGCTTGATTGCTTGAAGGGAGATCTCTCAAGATGAACAATCACACAGGCATGGGATCTATCAGACCACCAACCTTCAACATAAATAAATTAGCATATTGGAAGATAAGAACCAAAGCCTATGTTGAGTTACTTAGAGATGATGTTTGGGAAATTGAGGAAGGAGGATATCAATATCCAGCAACAGTCCCCACAGATCCAACAGAAAATAAAGCATGTGAAAATAATGCCAAAGCCATCAATGCATTATTGGGAAATCTAACAGAATCATAATTCGTCAAAGTCATGCAGCTCAAAATAGCCAAAGCAATATGGCACAAAATCATTCAGAGCTACGAAGGAGATTCCTAGGTAAAATGTCCTAAGCTCCAAACTCTGACAATTCAGTATGAAACTCTCAAGATGCATGGTGATGAAAGTATTACTAGTTACTTTTTATGAGTAGCTGAGATTGTAAATTGCATGAAGAATCTAGGTAAAGAAATAAAGGAGGCTACTTTAGTAGAGAAAATTATGAGATATTTGTCCTCTATTACTGTTGTTAAACTTCATGGAATTTTAACTACCTTTTAAATGAGGAAAGAAGGTCTATCAGATATTAGAGAAGTCGCTTTCAAAGCTTTAGAAAAATGAAAAGAAAAGGAAGAACTCAAGGAATCAGGATATATTTTAGAAGAAGATGAGGTAAACTATTTAAAGAAGCTTCAAAGCGGTTTTGAAAGATTTAGAGGTAAGATTCCATTCAAATGTTTTGCTTGTGGTAGAGTTGGCCATTATGCTGCTAAATGTCCTCATAACGATAATGATGAAAATGAAAGGAGTATGCAAAAGGTAATAGAAAATAGTTTGTTAATAGAAGAAGTTATTATACTCATGAAGATAGTGATGGATTGTCTAATAGTGATGAAGATGAATATGAACAAGATTTTAAACTACTCACGGCTTATGACAATGATGATTTTATGGATGACTTAGAAGAGGAATATTTTCTTGAAGAAATCGCTAAACTTAAAATCTATTTTTCAAGCACTTTGAAATATCAACTCATTGAAAGAGAAAAGAACAATGAAAGATTAGAATGTGAATTAGTGGGTCTATGAAAAGAAATTGAGAAGACACAATCTCTTAATCTTAGATTTTCTAGAGGATCAGAAACCTTAGATGAAATCATCAAGGTTTAGCATTCTCTACTTCTAAAGACTGGTCTTGGATACACTTGAGAAACATCCCAACTAGAAAATCCTTCAGTCAGCACCATAAGCTATCTTGATGCAGGAAAAACTAGTGAACAATGGGTCAATCCTCAACAAAAGCCTAATGGTACTCCCCAAGTAAATCATGCTCATTTTACTGAAACGGTGAACATCCATAGAAGCACCAACCAAAAGTTGAACAACACAAAAATATTTTATGATTACAAAAACTTTTTCTTTAATGGAAAATGTTTCTCATGACATAACTTTCGACATAAAGTTGGTCAATTTGTTGCTTACAATATTATCAGGACTAGAGAAGAATGAAAAGAAAGGAGTGTGACAGGAATAAAGACAAGCTCTTATAATAACTTTTCTCCTCTTGAAATGAAATGAAATTTTCATTTTACAATAACTTTGGTCATGAAAAATCTGAATGTAGGAGCAAATTTCAGCCAAAAATTCCAAAGGAACAAGCATAATGAAATTCCAAGGTATGCAAAATGAAGGAATTTCAATTAGAAATATGCGACATAAATCTATTTCCAGAAGAAAAAGAAAAGCAGTGGTACATTGATAACGGATTCTCTAAAAAGATGATAGGTGATAAAGATAAACTCCTTTCTTACAAAGCTTTAGAAAAGGAAAAGAATGTCTCCTTTGGAAATGACACACCTCCTATCATTAAGGGTAAGGGTTCTATTTATTTAAAAGAGAAGGTTAAAGCTGGAATTGTTATGTATGTTGATCGTTTAAAGCATAACTTGTTGAGTGTTAGTCAAATGTGTGATCAAGGAAATGAAGTTGTATTTCAATCAAAATAATGTGTGGTTCGTGAGCTTGACATAGGGAAGACCATAATCAAAGGTACATGAAGTCCTAGAAATCTATATATACTAAAAGGAGGTCAAGAAAAATACTATATAATAAAAGCATAAGAGAATTGGTTATGGCACAGAAGATTGGGGAAAATAAATTTTCTCAAATAAGAAAAGAATGTAGACACAAGGCAGTTGGTGATCTTCCAGATATCAACATCCCATAAAATACCATCTACAAACCATGTGAATTCAGTAAGCAAACTAGAGGTCATTTCAATGTCAAAAAAGGATCATCAAGTAAGCCTCTTGAACTCATCCATACTGATTTGTGTGGGTCAACATGGCAAAAGTCACCTCATGGAGAAGAGTACTTCATTTTATTCGTTTATGGTTTTTCTAGAATGTGCTAGAATGGTTTACTAAATCATAAAGATGAAGCATTTGAAAATTTTAAAGGCTTCAACGATTTATTTGAAAATGAATTCATATTAGGAGAATTCATATCAAATAATTTTTTTTAATTTTGTGGACAACAAAAGATAGTTCTCTGTTGCCATAACTCCTCAACAAAATGGCATGGTGGATAGAATGAATAGAATAGTTCAACAAACGACTTGAGCTATTCTTGATGAATCTAGAACTCCTACCACCTTCTCGGGTGAAGCTACACATAATTCTATAAATATTCTAAACAAAGCTCATGCTTGGGTAAATAGTGTTCAAAATCCATATGAACTTTGGTATGGTAAGCCTCCTACTATAAAACACTTCCGAGTTTTTGGAAGAAAATATTTCATCAAAAGGACTGATTAAAAACTTGGTAATTTTGGAACCAAAGCAGATCAAGGAATATTTCTTGGTTATTCATCTAGAACTAAAGGATATAAATGTTATAATAAGATACTTCGAAAATTGTTGAATGCATTGATGTTGTAATCGATGAAACATGCATAAATTTGGAATAGGTAAAATCAACAAAGGAAGATGACAATGACTAAGACAATGAATGATTTATTGTATCAAATAAAAATCATATAGAGGAAAAAACCAATGAAGCATCAGAAGAATATACAACTGACAGGGAAAAGGCTCCATTAATATATGTTCAAAATAATAATCTAGAATCTCAAATTCTAGGAGAAAAAGGGCCTCGAGTACAGATAAGGAGAACTGTTGCAGGAACTTCTAGTTATATAACAAAGCTATCATCCATATAGCCATAGAATGTTAATGAAGCCAATAAAGATGAATGTTGGGTTAAGGCTATGGATGAAGAACTTGAAAAATTTGAAAAGAATGATACTTGGGAATTAGTTCCTAGACCTCATGATAAAAATGTTATAGGAACAAAATGGATATTCAAGAATAAGTTGAATGAAAATGGAGAGGTTATTAAAAACAAACCAAATCTTGCTTGTAAAGGGTATGCTTTGAAGAAAAATTTTCACCTGTTGCCAGACTTGAAGCCATAAGAATGTTTCCTGCTCTTTCGGTGTTCAAAAATTCAAAGTAGGGAAAATTTTAAGGATGGAAATTGATCTTAAAGTTTAGAAACCTTGGTGAATCCCACTAGTCCATAATATGAAATCTATAAAATGTTTGGAAGATTTTTTGTAAAAATATTGAATTTTATAATATTTTTTTATATAGTATATATATTAATTTTTTGGCATTTTTTAGGGTAAAATAACTTCATTCTATAAATTGGGTGAATCATTTTTATAAAAAAAATGGAAATTAGTGAATCTTTTTTTTTGAAAAAGTATAGAAAATTAGCCCCAAAAATTTCCCCTAACTAATTGTGTATCAAATGGATGTAAAATCTTCATTTCTTAATGGAAATTTAGAAGAAGATTTTTATATTGAAAAATGAGAAGGATTCATTCTAGGAAATCAGGCAAAGCTTGTATGCAAGCTCAAAAAGGCTCTATATTGAGTGAAACAAGCTCTAAAGGCTTCGTGTTATCATCTTCACAAGTATCTACAACAACAAGGTTTCAAAAAAGAATCTGCATACAATAACTTATAGACAAAGATTAAGAATGATAAACTTCTAATTATTGTTGTTTATGTTGATGATATCATCTTTGGAAGCAATAAAGAATCTATGAGTCATAAATTTTCTTCTGTTATGTAGGAAGAATTTGAAATGTATTTACTTGTTGAACTAACTTATTTTCTTGGTTCACAAGTATAAAAAACAAAATATGGAATTTTTCTTTCACAAACTAAACATCTCAAGTAGATTTCAAAGAAGTATGGAATGGAAGATTCTAAACCAGCATGGACTCCAATGGTAACAAGATGTAGTCTCAGTTCTAAAGATGAATCACCTATAGTGAATCAACCAGAATACAAATCTATGATTGGAAGTCTATTTTATCTAACAGGTACCAGATCAGATATCATGCATGAAGTAGGAATTTTTGGAATGTTCGAAAACAATAAAAAGGAATCACATATTTAGGTTGAAAAAGGAATATTAAAATATCTCTAAGGAACTCAAAACTTTGGTCTATGGTATCCTAAACATATAGATCTCACTCTTCATGCATATACATATGCGAATTGGGTAGAAAATGTTGATGATCAAAAAAGAACTGGTGGAGGTACATTCTATATGGTATCACGATTAGTGCCTTGGTTCAGTAAGAAATAAATTTTGATTGCCTTATCTACAACTAAAGTAGAATATGTAGTGGCTACATCTTGCTACACACAACTAATTTGGATGATGCAAGCAGTGCAAGATATTCAAATCACATGTTCAACACCCATCTCCATTCCATGTGATAATACAAGTGCCATTAGTATTTCGAAAAATCTAGTCATGTACTCCAACACCAAGCACATACCCATTAAGTACCATTTTCTACGAGAACAAGTTCTTAAACAAAAGGTTAAATTGGAGTATGTTACCTTCAAACAAGAGGTTGCTGATATATTTACCAAACCCCTTCCTAGAGAAACATTTGAATATCTAAGACAAAATCTGGGAGTAGTTTCTACATCATCCTACTGTTAAATCAAGTTTTTAGAGGAATGTTTCCTATATGCAGGTTTCATGAAGAAGAGTCGCGTATATACATGAGCTTCTGTGGCTACAGGAGCGTATATGTTTTTTTGATAGAAAAACAATGAGTCACAGTCAAAATTAGTTTCTGACATGGGTGTTTAGTCTTATATTGATGCTTACAGTCTATTGAGATGCTTTGTTCATTGTTGTTTATTTGACTTATGAATATGCCTCGATAAATGATTTGTTGACAATGCATAGGTAGCATAGGTTCAGGGGGAGCGTTAGGCTTAAAAACATTATGCATTGTTGGCATCATGGTTGTTGAATTCAACTATGGTTTCAGATATTCACATCATTTGTTGTAAACGTCATGCAAAAACCTACAGTGTAATAATGTGTCCCTTTATATCATTTTTATAGCTCCAAACCTCACTCTTGATGTTTTTGATGCTGCACTCATGGTTTAGGGAAGCCCCTCCTTCTAGACCTGGTCCAAAATTTTAAAAACAATGTTTTACTCCCTGTACGTGACATTGCCCCTATGTTAAACGCATGTGTACGCGGGTCTGTGTATATCCAACATGCGTATATGTCTTAAAACACTTAAAAAAATTAAATCTCCTTAATTTCTGGCAAAGATCACAAGTTTTACATATTGATTACCTATTAGTGCCCATGGCCCAACTGTTCCCAATGAATTCCGAACTAAAAACTACTTTCGGAGAAGTATAAAAAGGATTCAATGGGAAGGCCTAAGGGAGGAGAGAATAGAGAGAAAGATCACTCTGCTGAGATTATCCCTGACCAGATCTAAAGATCCTAGTGCTTCTAGCACTTGCCCCATTT
>APFE030795090.1:21347-121387 GCA_000404065.3 Pinus taeda
GCTTCTCCTTTAAGAGGAGCTTTCCCAGAGTATAAATGCAACAGTTGGATTTATCCTACCACAAGATGAGCTACTTGTTTGGTTTTACTGTCTTGGAGGGTTAATTACTCTCCTACTCCAAGACACTATCCTGATCTATATTGGTGCTTCAGAGCCCTAGAAATGTAAAAATTACTAGATGAATTTTAATTAAGCGCTGTGTTATTAAGGCTGTTATTACTCAAATGGGTAAATGGATATGAAACCAATGGTGTTATGACCCGACTCAAACTGAATGCAATCGAATATGATAATGTAATCTTTTCAATTCGATGAATCCTAACTAAAGTAAGGAGAGAGTTTCCATTCACTTCCAACAATGCAAAAAATTGATCACTAAGAGAAAATATAACAAATTCTCTGATGCACTAATTTCATCAAGATAAACTAATGCAAATCAATTTCAAAACCTTTTTTTTTTTAATTTTTGTGTAAATTCAAAGCAAAGAAAACTGATCTAAATCTACGATTGATTTTTCAGAATGTAAACTATGCAATTGTAATCTACGCACAATTCAATGAAAAGTATGCAAATGTAATCTATGCACATTTTTCATTCATATTCCGAAAAGGAGAATTCTAATTATGCAAATGTGATCTATGCAAGAGAATTCTCAAACACAAGATGATTCTAATGTAATCTAGGAACCAATCAAGTGCAAGTCGAGAAAATTGGGTGAGAGTTCCAAAGATCAAAAAATAAAAACACTCAAAGGTGATTAACACTCATACACAATTTAGCCCCCCCCGGAGAATGAGGGGGGATTTTTTTTGCAAAAACAAGAGCAAAAAGATGCAAAATTGTGAAAAGACTGAGACAAACCTCCAAGTAATGACCAAAGGAAATCAAATTTATAATTTCTCAAATAAGAGACTCAAAACACCCAATTGATAAAAGCTTAAAGAAGGAATGCCAATGAAATTAGCCAAGATGAAAGCTTCTGACAGGTAACCAGTGGATTTGGGCAGCAATAAATAAACTATAAACAAAATCTAATGGGTAAAAAGGAAAAAATTGAAATTTTCTAAGCTTTTGACAGGGGTACGCAGGCAGCCTGTTGGCACAGGTGCGGCCACGCTCTGTGTACAAAGAAAAAGTGCGTACTAGTACGCAGTGTACTTAACTCAGAGGGTGCGTACTCCTCTCAAAATCAAGAAAAATAAAAACTAACTCAACCCTAAGCTATTCCACCCAAATTCACACTCAATCAGTCAAAAACTAGAAAGAAATCAGAGTTTCTCAAATCAAAGTATCCATCAAAAGAGAAATCAATCAAATCCATGGATTCCCCAGCGGATTCGCCAATTTGTCATGCAGAAAGAGTTATTTTTGCGGACAAACCTAACCTCCCTAGGAGTCTAAGACTCTCTAGTGACAAACAAAACAAACAAGAACAATCCTTCTCTAAATAAACATTATTCTATGAGAAACCAAGTGTCATTCGATCCTACCTCAAATCCAACGCTTGTTGTAGCAGTCCAGCCTTGCTGATCCAGATGAGCTCCTCCTTCACTTTAAGACCTGCATACACTAACAGTCAAACGATTACATAACACCTGAATATTTCATAAAACAAAGCATATTCATCACATAGACCAAGGAGTACATGAAATAATTCATTAACAACAAATCATTGAGAAGAATGGACTTATTTGTATTAAGGAAACAAAAAAGGAACCATTACAACCTGAGCCTTGGTGTTGTGCAAGCTCCTCCCAGGGTCCAACAAGAGATTTCCTCTACTTTGACAAGCTCACCCACTCCCAATATGGCAACAAGGAAGGATAGTGATCTCTCCTCACAAGTCAACAATGGAGGTCCTAATTCCAGCAGCATTTACCCTTTAGAATGTTCAGCTTTCAACCTCCCCTCCTTAGGCCCAAGGCCTGTATTTATAGTATTCTAGAGGAAGTTATTCAGTTCCAACATCAATGGGATACTCCCTCTTTTGGATGGGGTAGCTCCTCTTGATGGGATAAGTTCCTCTATCATACGGGTGCATGAACCATCTGGAGGCGCTCAATACACGTCAAACACTCTTCTAGAAGGCTCTAGAAGTGACCACAAGTAACTTTTTAGAGATGAAACTCGCGCCTTTTGACTTTTACAGGGGTACGCACCCAACCTTAGCTTACAGAGCGTACAAGTACGCAGGTACAGTGTGTTTTGAGTGCGTACACGCAGGCAAGGTAGAGAGAACCTGCGTACCCAGAGATAAACATGTTTTAAAGTGACTTTCTCTCTTTTTGAAGTTTGACATGAAGAGCAAAGGTTTGAGGCTTGACAATGAGGACAAAACGGCTATTTAACTACAGATAGCCATGGTGACAAATTTCAGTGTAACACTAGGGTTTACATTTCCTTTCAGCGTTCAACTTCTTTCTGTAAGTAGACTAGCCTCTTTTGAGCTAGGTTTCATCCATCATAGTTAAAAGCTTCTTCTTAGAGATCACAGAAGTTGGCTTAAGCTCCTAGCAGACTTGTGCCAACTGATCAAGTGTGAGCTTGCGGCAAGAGCTAGTACTTGTGCATATAGCACCGTCACTTCCAAGTTTGTTACGAACGACCGGTTTGATAAAATTAAAGAAGGGAGTCCCAGGAGTTGCAACATCATTTCTGCAATACTAGAGCTCACCATATTTTTGGCATCATTGCGGGGGAAGTGTCACCGTATTTGTGATTACTGCTTTTCTTCTATTTTCTACTCCAACATTCTGCTAAGTAGTTCATTTTAGCAAGAGTAGAGTAGTTGTTTCATTTCCATTTTGCAATTTCATTTCCGCAAAAGTAGATTAGACATTTCATGCTTTCCTAGAATATAATTTCAATTCTACAAGCGTAGATTAGTATTTCAATTCCACAATTTCAATTATACAAGCGTAGATTAGCATTTCAATTCCGCAATTTCAATTCTGCAAGCGTAACTTAGCATTTAATTTCTGCAATTTCATTTTAGCAGCATAAATTAGTCATTTCCTATTTTCATTTCAACTCTGCAATTTTCATTCCAATAAGGTTTAATTTAGTTAGTTTCAATTTGTTTTTCAATCAATTTTAGTTTTGCAGGCACAAGCAGAGAAAAACACAAAAATCAACCAAAAATATTTCATTTCATGCCTCGTAGGAACAGAGACAATTCAGAAAAATTCTTATCCAACACCCCCACCACATCACTGAGTCACCCTTCTCTCTTATTCAATGGCAGTGATCCAGAAGAACCTATAGGTGAACCTCCATAGATATACGAAGATCCTATAACAAAAGAAGAGCAATAAAACATTCCTCCTAAGACTATGGCTAAACACAGAAATGGTATAGGAGATGAGGAGAGAATAGAAGGTGCCTTTCCCATCTGAGAGACCAATGGGGACATAAAAATGAAAAACATAAGTCCCTCAACCTTAATTAACTTCCATGGATTGGCCACTGAAGACCCTAATACATTATTGTTGGAGTTTGTTGTCCTTTCTCGAACTTATGACTATGCAGAAGACGAGCAAAAGTTGAAACTATTTCCCTCTATCCTCAAGGATGTAGCACTACGCTATTTCATGGGGTTACTAGGAAATAGTATCACAACTTGGGCTCAGATGCAGCAAGCCTTTAACAACAAATACAGGGATTACTATAGGTCAAAAGAAACGAAGGGAGAAATCTTTCGGATGACCATGGGAAGTGATGAATCTTTAGAAGACTATGAAGAAAGGTTCCAACTCAGTTATAAAATGGCCAGGTGCACACTTGACCCCGAATCTCTGAAGTTAGTTCCGCTCGGAGGAGTCCTTGAAGACCTTCTACATACCCTTCATTTGTTGGCTGGAGGACACATCTACCAACTACCTTATGATGACATAAAGGTTGTGTTTAGAAACCATTCTAGGGCAGCCTGGAAAAGACGTACGGGGAATCAACTTTCAGCCAATGCCACCTTCTCCAAACAGGAGTTTGCAAATCAGATGGAAGACCTTAAAAGTGATATGAGACAAACTATTGCCATGAAACTGGATACTTTCCAAATCTGACAGAAGAAAGAGGAATTTGAGAGGGCTTTGGCCATCTTTTGTCCCAGATGTGCCAGGATACATCCTAAGAATGAGTGTCCGTTGCACTCCATAGAGGTATGTTTTGTTTGTGAGGAAGACCACCCTACAAAACAGTGCCAAGCCTTACCCGGACTTAAAGGTATGTACCAAGGGGCTAAAGGAGCCACTAAACCACTCTACTTCCTAAACCAAAGGAGGCCACATGGATCTAGACCTTACCAGTAGGGGATACAAGGGACATCCCGGACTTATTACGACCCCAAACAATCCACTCACATACCTTGTTGGGGTTCCCTTACTCATCCTTTGTGGTCCGCACCCACTCCTTGGTCATATCCATCTCAATACCATACTCAACCTACTGCTCGTTCGTTCCATTCTTATGTTCAGCCACAACCTCA
This sequence comes from Pinus taeda, assembly GCA_000404065.3. NCBI lineage: Eukaryota > Viridiplantae > Streptophyta > Pinopsida > Pinales > Pinaceae > Pinus > Pinus taeda. The sequence continues at coordinate 25,832 of APFE030795090.1, forward strand.
GTGGAATGCACCTCAATAGGGGTGGAGGCCCCAATACAACTCTCCTCCCGCTATTTTGCCTCCACCACCTACTCAACCACAACCATTACATCCTGCTCCTCTGAGGAAACCCCATATACGTGCTCAATCGAACATGAACCCCAATAACAGACAGGCCCAGTAGGTATATACTAGAGAGACAACATGCCCTACCTATGCTGAGGAGATTCAGAAGATCAACCTGCGATCTGGGAAGGTCCTCCCAGATAGACAACCTCCTCCTAAGGAGGATGAAGAAGAGAAACCAGAAAGTGAACCCAAAGCCATTTCACCCTTCCCTGAGAGACTAACTGGAACCACACAACCAAACCTAGAAGAGACTAAACTTCTGGGAGAGCTTAAACAGTTATGTGTGAAAATACCACTTCTCCATGCCATAAAAGATGTATCAATCTACAACAAATTGATCAAGGAGAAGTGTTTCAGGTACCCAGGCAGGCGCAAGAGAGATGCCCCAACTATCAATGTCATAGGACAACTATTCGACCTAATGTTGGGACAAGTAATCTGTCCAAAACATCTGGACCCTGGCAGTCTTGTAGTTGATGTCGACAACAATGGCACCATAATCCCCCACACCCTAATTGATCTAGGGGCTACCATTAATTTGATGACTATGGACAATATGCTCAAAATCAACCTTCAGAGTTCCCTAAGAAATACCTCAATAGTACTACAATTAGCAAACCACTCCATGGTGACCCCTAAAGGGATTGTCGAAGATGTCATGGTCTCCGTTGATTCTTGGGAGTACCCTACAAACTTCTTGGTCCTTCAGCGAAAGGCAAAACTCAGTGGATTACCCCCATTTTGGGAAGGCCTTGGTTAGCTACTGCAGATGCTTACATCAGTTGTCGAGCTAGGAGCATGACCATCAAGAATGGGCCTATGTCCAAACAGCTAGTCCAATATCTGCCTGCCCAACCTCTGCTAGAACATGACTTACCTCTCTCGTTGGAGGAGGAAGATGAGGATGAAGCCTACTCTGCACCAGTGTGCACAGTGGAAGCCACTAGGGGAGGTCCTCAAACCGAGGATGACCTTATTGAGAATTTGATTTAGAATCCACCTCCCAGTGTGCTGCCATTAGAAGAGTTGGTAGAAGACACCAAAGCCAGTGCTCTAGTGGATCTCTGTGTGGCTGATCTGACCTCTCCCTGAGTTAAGAATGTGGAATTTGGCCCTGAAAGAACCTTGAAGATCAACTCATCCCTATCCCCCTCTCAGGAGAAGGAACTGTGTAGCTTATTGAACCGCCATTTGGATGCTTTTGCTTGGAGCTATAAGGAGATGAAAGGAGTCCTCCCTTCAGTCTGTACCCATCACATTTACATTAAAGAGGATTGTAAACTAGTCAGGCAGCCTCAGAGGAGAATGAATCCAACCCTTAAGGACATTGTCAAAGAAGAACTGCGAAATTTGTTGGATGCAGGATTCATCTACCCCATCTCTGACAGCGAGTGGGTTTCTCCTCTAGTGCTTGTGCCCAAGAAAAACAAGAGGTGGAGAATCAATGTAAATTATCGAGAACTTAACAAAGCTACCAAGAAGGACCATTTCCCTTTTCCATTCATAGATCAAGTGCTAGATGGCCTGGCAGGGAAGAAGTTCTTTTCCTTCTTAGATGGGTTTAGCGGGTATAATTAGATCCAAATCAGGCCGGAGGACCAAGATAAGACCACTTTCACTTGTCCATGGGGTACCTTTGCCTACCGAGTCCTTCCCTTTGGGTTATGCAACGCTCCTACCACTTTCCCAAGAGCAGTATTGAGCATATTTGCTAAGATGGTTCATGATTTAGTGGAAATCTATATGGATGCCTTTACTCCTTATGGGTCCAAATTCCAAGAAGCAATGACTAACCTGGGAAAAGTTTTAACCAAGTGTATTGAAATGAACCTGTCCTTCAGTCCTGAAAAATGTGAATTCCTGATGACTGAAGGGACAGTGCTAGGTCATACAATTTCTCACCAAGGATTACAGGTGGATCCCAACAAGATTGCTATCATCCAAAGGGTTCCACCTCCTCAAAAGGTAAGAGATGTTTGGAGTTTTCTAGGCTTATCATGATATTATAGAAGATTCATTAAATATTTCAGTAACCTAGCCTCTCCACTTTTTGGTCTTTTTGGGAAAGATGTTGAGTTTATATGGAGTAACAACCGTCAAGAGGCTCTGGATGTGTTGAAAGGTATGCTGGTAATTTCCCGAATCCTGAGAGGTCCAAACTAGGGCCTACCTTTCCACATTCACATAGATACCTCGAACAAAGCCATAGGAGCAACCTTAGGACAAGTTGAAGAGAAGCTACCGTATGCCATATATTTTGTCAGTAAAAACCTGTCCAAGGGAGAGTTAAACTATACTGTAACCGAGAAAGAGCTCCTAGCTGTAGTCCATTCCCTAAACAAATTCAGACACAACATCGCTAGATATCAAACATTCATACACACTGATCATTCTGCAATTAGGTATTTGATGAATAAACCTGATGTAAATGCTCGTATCATTAGATGGTTACTTTTATTGCAGCAATTTGATTTGACCATCGTTGATAAGCCAGGTAAGGAGAATGTTGTTGCTGATTTTCTATTTAGACTAGGTTTGTTTGTAGGTGAATAAGGGATGGTGGACAATCAAATGCTAGATGAACACCTTTTTGTTATTTTAGTACTCTCTCCATGGTTTGCTGATATAGAAAATTACTTGGTTTCAGCATAGTTCCCGCCACACCTATCCTCAAAAGAGAAGAGAAAGATCATGAGGAATAGTGCACCATTCACTTGGATTGGGGGCAACCTATTTAAACTTGGCCTGGATCAGATTTTGAGGCATTGTGTCAGGGAGGAGGAAGTTTTTGACATCCTCTTAACTTGTCATGATTGGCCATATGGAGTTTACTTTGTAGCAAAAAAGAACCGCTTTCAAAATTATACAGGTAGGTTACTATTGGCCCACTCTTCATCAAGATGTCAGGAGATACATCAACCAATGTGACGATTGTCAAAGGATGGGGAAACCAACTCCAAAGGATGAAATTCCCCTCCCAGCTTAAGTGACTTTCGAGCCATTTGAGGAGTGGGGCATGGACTTTGTGAGTCTTATCAACCATCCTTCCAAACAAAAGTCTTACATCATTGTGTGCACGGACTCCCTGACAAAGTGGGTAGAAACCAAGGCAATCAAAGCAACAACAGAAGAAAAAGTGGCTGAGTTTTTGAGGGAGAATATCTTCTACAAGATTGGTTACCCAAGAGAGTTAGTCACAAATCAAGGAAGTCAGTTTACCTCTAACCTAATTGAAGACCTCCTCGCTCATCACAAGATTAAGCATAGAACTTCCACCCCTTATCATCCGTAAGCAAATGGACAGGTGGAAGTCACTAACAGAGATGTGGAAGAGATTTTGTCTAAAGTGGTGAGCAGTAGCAGAAAATATTGGGCAGATCACCTGGTTAAGTCCACCTGGGCCTACAAAACTATTTGGAAAACTACAATAAGTTTCACACCTTATGAGCTAGTCTACAGAAGAAAGCTTTGTTGTCCATAGAATTTGAATATAACACATTGAGGTTGGCAGCTCAGCTGGACCTAGATCTCAGCCATGTACAATAGGAAAGATTACTTCAGCTAGATGGACTAGATGAACAAAGAATGCAGGCCCTTCTCCACTCAGAGGTGGTCCAACTTCAAAGGAAGATATGGCATGATCGGCACCTTAAAGAAAAGAAATTTCAGCCAGGAGATTAGGTGTTGTCATATGATTCAAGAGACAAGGATTTCAAAGGAAAGCTAAGAACAAGATTGCTGAGACCATATACAGTGGAGAAATGCAACGACAATGGTTCAGCCCTTATCAGGACCATTGATGAATAAGCCATCCCCATGCTCGTCAATGGGCATCAATTGAAAATCTACAGGAAGCCTCTTTCTAAGTAGGAGTTCATTTAAACTATGGATAGATCAGCATTGGTAGTGGAGTATGCCCCTATCCCCACTTCACCCACACCTTGAAAAAAAAAAAAAAAAAAAAAAAGGAAAAAATAGAAAAAGAGAAAGAATAAAGATCCTTGGGTGAAAACCTCTTGGAGGTGCCCAGGGCAGACAGTGAGGGTGAAAACCTCCTAGAGGCACCCCAGCTGTCTTAGACTAAAAAAATGAAAAAAAAGAAAAAAGAAAAAAGAAAAGGAAAAATAAACCTAATTTCTGGTGAATAATTGCAGGTTGCAGGAAAGACATTGCAGGTTAGGAGGACCACACAAGACAAGGATAGAGGTCAACACCAGGCTGCAAGCATCCCTTGCAACCCATTCCTCTGTGACCACTACCCTTTCCTAAGATATGGTCTCATTCAGGCTATGATTTCACCTTCTACAGGAAGTTTTGTGTCTTCTACAAGAAGTTTTGTGTCTTCTATAGGAAGATCCTGTAGAGCTTACAGACAAGCCAAAATCGATCTAAGAAGAGGACTCAAAGGTTGGGAATCTGTCTATGAGGCCTATAAACATCCCTGTTTCCATCCATCGCCATATGTTGCCCTTTTCCATTTCTGCACACCTCCATTGCACTCATTTTTTTATGTTCCTGCACAGTCACTCACAGAAATCTTGTTTTCTTTATATTGCCAGCAAAAACTTTTTAATGACAAATCAAGCAGTAGTTTTTCACTCACCATACCTGTTGCCCTCCATCTAGACTCCTCATCAGCCGAGACCCTCAATAGCAGTATAGCCTTGCTCATTCTAGCTTGCATTCCAGGAGGAGAAACAGCTAAAGGACATCCTACAAGAATCCTGTAGCAGCTGATCCCTCTGAAAGACATACTCCAGAGATAGGGATAGAAAAATATGGCAGAAGAGACATGCATGGAGCTCTACTTGAACATATGAACATCAGCAACAGCTGAGGCCAAGCATGCAGTGTGCATGCAACAACAACAAACAAAGGAATGGGTTCCAAAACCTGAAATATGCATAACACGGTCGCGACCGTGCGGTAAGTGCCTAAAATCGTTCTTCAATTGCATAAATCATATTTTAAAGTTGGATGACTATGGGAATGGTTTGGATTGAGTGGAATCAGTGGCCAGTCAACTGGCCACCCTCGGCGAGTTACATATCCTCGTGGAATCCAAATGAGCACCGTTACATTCAAAATTGACGATTAGATGTGCAGCCAGCGCGTGTCGAGTGTCCATTCAGGGAGAAATCATCGGGACTAGTAGTGGTGGCGGCGGATAACGGCAGAATGGAGGGGATGGTGGTTAGAAACACACAGAAACATTATGTATGTGATGTCGGATCAACGGTCTGGTCCGGCCACCTCATCCCCTCACCATGAATCACACCACAGTTAAAAGACGCTCAATTGAAACATGCACCACCCTCTGTTCATTCTACACTCATGACATTCTCAACTAGAGTATGCATCCACTTCTTCCAAGAACCATTAACCAGTCATCCTCCACCAATTTTTCTGCTTGTTATCAAAAATGTCCGGCCTATCAGGCTCTATCGGAAGCACAGTTTCATTCTATAGGAACCGGGAGCCTTCTACAGGAAGGGTTCTACAGAAAAGGTAGAGAACAACTCTACAGAAGGAAAACCTGGAATTTTCATTGAATTTCAAGCTCCAAATGAGGTAGGCTCGAGAAAAATTCTTTGTGCAAGGTGGTGAATTGAACGGCATCAGTTTGAAAAATGAGAGTAAAATTCTGTCTGTGCATTAAGAAAAAACATGAAAGTTTGCCCGCATATGTCACTCAGTTTACCCAGTTCTTCCTCTGCATTCCAAAATCTCCGCATCATTTTTAAATTATCTTGTAAGGAAGATACATGTAGCAGTAGAGGCCAGCTTGTGTGCATGAAAAAACTGAATTCACATATCTATCTATGTGTCGAGAAGAGAACCTGTGTCCTTATGCTCTATTCTATAAAAACAAAATTCTTCTTTTCATAAATAGACAATTGAATTCTGGGTGACAGTAGTCTTAAAGCAAGGGAATTTATTTGATATTGTAAGGAACGCATGAGAGAATCCTTCTTAGGTTTAGAAGAAACTGAATTCAGCTATCCTCTGTTTTAGTGATTGACTGTTTGTTTTCCTGATCATTTTCTCTTCTGGTTAAAACATAAAAATAACACTCAACACCATGCCAGGAGGATTCATAAGGAAAGAACCCTCGAACTCCAGCAAGTTGCACGAGCACCATGAGGTGGTGGACTTTTTCACCCAAGAAAATTGGATATCCTTCTTTGACAAAATTCAGGGTCATGATGAGGAGATAACTGAAGAGTTTTTAATGTCCTTGAGACCACATTCAAAGACACATGCCATAGTCAGTTTTAGGGGTTTGACCCTAGAACTCACCCCTGACCTCATCAATACAGTTACTGGTCTACCATTGGGGCTCCCTTGGAGTAAAAAAGAGAGATCCTTGGGCCAAGTTGCTAAGAAAACATTTTTTCTGCTCGAGGAGCATCTTGTAGAAGACAAAAACGGAGTTAGAAGGACAAGCTTGCCTCCTCTCTGGAGTGAAGTTAGTTATCAAATTATGAAGTACATCACATGTGAAGGGAGGTTTAGTATCATCTATGGATATCATTTCAGGTTGTTGTGTGAATTAAGGCATGGGACTGACTTGCCTCTAGCCAAGAAAATGAGCATCCCATATTTCCTTCTTCAGTCCTTAATTGAATGTGCTACAAAGCAATATGAAGGGATCCCAGATCAGTTGGCCCACCATGGGCTCATGAAACTATTGGTGGAGGATTCTTTACACACCTATATTGTCCCCATATCTTGGGAAACCTTCAGAAATATGTCTAGGGATGATAACATTAGAACTTTGGCTGAGAACATCACCCCATCCAACAGTGAGGAGGGGGAGCAAATAGAAGAAATTGAGAAGAACAATAATGAGGGAGCACATGACATTCAAGTAGAGGGAAAAACAGAGAAAGAACATAAAGAAATTGGCAAGATGGCTGAGCCTAAAACAGAGGAAGAAACAACAGCAAAAACAGCAAGGGAAAAGAGGATACAGAGTAGAAATGAAAAGGCTGAGAAAGGCCAAATGAAGGCTGCCACAGCCAAAGAAGGCACCCAAAAAAAAAGTGAAAGGCACACCCTGAGATATTAGTCATACAGACAGAAACAGTGGACACAGATATTTCTACAGGAAGCAAAGAAAAAGACCATCAGGAAGAGAAATCCCTACAGGTGTTGGTAAGGGAGGCAGTAGCTATGCTTGCTGCATTAAGCACACCTAAAAAACAGAAAGGAAAGAAAAAGAGGCAAGCCTCCATGTACTTTAAATCTAGGAGAAGCATAAGGATAAAAGTGGGCAAGCCCCATTGTTGAAGAGGTAAATCCCCTCTGCGGACATAGGCGATCCCTACTAGCCCAGACAGGGTCTAGCAACAATCATCAAATGCTATAGCGCAAGTTCCTAATTGAAAATTAACAAACCGACGATGAAGGCCTACCTGGATTCCAACACTATTGTTTGTAGAAGAGGTAGTGCTCTTGTTCCTCTGCTCTGGCAGATCACAATCCTCACGATCTTCGTGAATGGACACCTGCACATACGAGAAACAATACGAACAAAGGCATAAAATCCAGTATACGCAACTATATGTCAGTCAAAGAAGACATAACTTATCATCATAAATAATAACAAGAGTGGAACCATAACCAATATTCATTCATTAATAATCAATCAAAGGGAGTACAACCAATGTTCTGACGCTGGATTCTCCTTTGGCGTGTAGTCAGCAACACATGTCTCACAAAGCCTATCAGGAATAAGGAGAAGCCTCTCTCTTTGGATCTTGGAAAATAGTCTCCTTGCTTGGATTTGGCCTTAAGGGAATCAAGAAGGCTCTTGTAGCATGAAGCTCTTGGGAATTTTGGAATTCTGAAACTCTCGAACTCAAAAAACTAAAAACTAGCTTACAAAGGAAATGGGCAAGCTTTTATAGATGGAGGAAGGGGAGTTTGGATCATAACCAATAATCACGGGATTGGCCATATCATCAAGGAAGATTCCATGAGAGGTGGAAAACCACTTCCTCTCTATGGAAATCCGTAGCCAAACCACCCAACTCAAGATAGATAGTAGTCCAGGAATTTGTTAGGACGAAACTTCCGCTGTTTATTTGTTAAAAAACACCTCTTAATATGATTGGCGTGGGTATGAATCTATGACAGATGCACCAATTGGCGCACCCTCTTTGGAGGATTTTCTGCCTTGGTACGAGGGCAAAACTATTGGACCACGCCAATGGAAAAAGAGTTATTTTTAGAGTTTTTCTGTAGGAGATGTCTTCAGGGCAAACAAAGCTAATGTTTAAAGGAATGCAATGCAAGTGTTTTTAGGCCATGTCACTTCTCATAGGTCCCAAGATGAGTCCTCCAAGATATGGGATAGGGGTAGCAGGGACAGTGAGAAATTGTTGTGTAACAGATGCCCCCTAAAGCATGAGGTCTGAGAGAGAGAGGGGTGAAATGCTTTATGAGAACATGTCCAACTGAAAAGAATGCCGCCAGAAAACCTGCATGGAGAAGTACAACCAATATCTCAAAATACCTGATATATGTGGTATGGGCACATCCATCCATAGCAGAGTACATAATAATCCAAATCTAAGGTATGGGCATAGCCATCGAGTGAGGATTGATAAATAGACTCAGGCATGGTCGTAGCCATCCAGTGAATGAGTCGTGTAACAATCATAATAATCCACAAATCGTAGCCTGGATCTCAACAGACAAAATCCAGGGTCTTGCGCTCCAGCTTGATCCAAACAAAGTACAAGTTCAAGCATGAGAATATATGAGTTGAACTCGAACATGCAGGAACATCGTCTGATTACCAGCCAATGGTGAAAGTTGTTAACATATGCGAGAGTTACCACCAATAATGACAATGGCCCTCAAGGTACTATAGGTACAATCTACGGCATGCGAATCAGTGAGCCGATGTCGAACACCCATAGAATCATTCGATCGAAGGCCAATGATGAAAACCTCATGTCGAATGCAAAGAACCTGCCATTGAGGCATGTAGGCTCTAAGGCACCAGGAGGGAGTCTCTAGATCAGCTTCTTGGATAATGAGCTGAAGTCAACAGGAAGTGACCTTGACCGAAAGTGGGCCATAGTATTTCCCACATCATCGACACGAGACAGAGGAAGATAATGTTTTTATGAATCAGGATTTTATCAGAGGGAGGTGGATATTTTGCAGAGGTCAACTTCTCTTGAACATATCGGTGGCACGATAGTGGACTTGGCAGTATTTGACATCAATCGATCAGAGGTCATGGTGACAAGGAAAATAGCAGATGAGAGGTCAAACAGGATCATCCAAACCCACGGAGGCAAGTGAAAAACAAGATGAGATGTCCCCACCCTGACACAAATGCAGACAAGTGCCATGTTCAAGAGCGACATATTGCCGACACGACAACGATTCTAGTTCCATTTTCCCCACCATTTCTGGTGAGTACCCCAAGTATTTTTGTTAACAAGCTTGAAGGGGATAACATATTCTTGTAACATAAGTTCGCCGTTCGGGGGAATCCATCCTAGTACATTTAACGAGGCCTAGGAAGGAGAAACTTGAGGAACGTCATTTCGATTGAATCCAATGTCATCTGACATTAACGAGTCTGATAAAGGGAGAACTCGACGTCTTTTCATGTTTAGAGAGTTTGAAAAGACAGCAGAAAAGAAAACTCCAGGGGGGTCCTTTTCGTAAAGTTGTGTCTCTCGAGCCCAAAAAAGTATAAAACAATACTCGAAAGAACTGCCCAACCATTACGATCGAGGAGTACTTTTCATGATTAGTGACTTCGACCTGAAAAAGTTAAAAAGCGACCGAAATCACATCGTTTCGTAACCGTTAACGAGCCTGAAACGACAAGGGCCCAATGATCTTTTCGTCTTTACACGGTCAGAAAAGAGCTTAAAGGTGACTACCTCTTATTTACGTTTAACGAGTCAAGAGGAATAACTCGGCAATCTTTTCATCTTTAAATGGTTAGAAAAGAGCTGAAAATAGACCTCCATTTTTATTCTCTTTAACGAGTCAGAAAAGAGCTTAAAGGTGACTCATCCTAGAGGAACAAGTGATATAAAGGGTAGCAACTGGTTCCGGCAATGGTGGAACTGCTCAAAACATGTAATGGTGAAGAGGCTGGCTAATAAAACCACTCATTGTTGCGGTTCCTCAGGAAAGGAAAAAACAACCGAGTGAAAGCATATGATCAACCAAAGAGATGGTGGCAATGGAATGAAACAACCAAGGCTCATCTAGCATAATTGAGCGGATAAAAATGGCAATCACGAGATGTACATCAGGTATGGGTTCATTTTTACACAAGCTTGAACCATGGAGAACTTTGCTTGGATTCGGTTTAATGTTTACACAAGCTTGAAACGAAAAACTATGCTTGTTATAAGTTCGCATGCTCCCAGCATAATGACGCAAAACGAGGTACATGCCCCCCAAGCTCCATTGCATTCAACAAAGTGGATGGAATGAAGGTTCACTTTCGAGATCTTGGAAAGACTCGACTTGTATTTTATGAGATCTTAATCAAAAGACTCGATTTGGAAAGGGAGTTGTTTCATTTTTTAATGAGGTTGACACAGTAAAAGAACTATCCTCATAACCTTTGTTTCATTTTCTAACGAGCTTGACACAAGATCAGGAACTATGCTCGACTAGACCCAGTTTCATTTTTTAAGGAGCTTGACATAGGAAAGCGAACTATGCTCTGACCAGACCTAGTTTCATTTTTTAAGGAGCGTGACATAGGAAAACGAACTATGCTCTGCAAGAACTTCATCATAATGAACAGGAAGTCTTTGCTTCCAAGAGTGCCACTCCTGGTGGAAGGATAACGTCTTGGAAGTTAGAACCCAATTCCCCCAGGACACTATGCACAACGACAACATCACTGGATACAGGCACGGGATAAGTAGCCGCGTAGTTGACCTGGAGTGGGGAAAATACAACCGGTGGATAAAAACCAGGAGGGGATGACAACTACGCAGGAGGCACTGGGGGACTAAAGAATGATAATTGATCTATAATCATGATTCTTCCATCGTGTGGAAAGCAAACCACACAGAAAAGTGAAGAGACAAGGGCCCCCATGGCATAAACATAGTCATGGCCAAGGAGAAGACTGAAATCTAAAGCACCTTGGGTAACCAGTACGTCTATATAGATGGTTTTGCCTTCCAAAGTAATAGGGAACTTCAGAAGGATCCCTAATGGTTGACTGGTTCCTCTGTCAAACGCTAACAGATTCTGCGTGATCGGCACAAGCTGTGGGGAGCCCAAAGCTTGCCAAGTAGTGGAAGGCATAAGACTGACAGATGCACCTTCATCCAAGACAGTGCCAGGTATTTCCTTATCATAGGCATGTACTGTAATCTAGAAAGGCACATGGGATGGAAGGCAGAAGGTGGTCAAATGACTCTAGTTGAAGGAAACGACTGAACTACTTGGTGGGGGAATCGTATGATTGCCCCCCTGCTCTAAAGGAACCGAAGAAGGACTCTTTGGATCAGGAGGGTCGTTTTCAGACTCAGGAGAATCTGACAAGATGAGAAGAACATGAGCATGATGCTCTTCCGAAATAGAGTGATCGACGGGTGGTGAACCCGAGTCGACACTCTTTCCAACCAATGATGGGTACGGAACCAACTTACCACAACCAAGTTCGGAAAGAGGAGGATGGACAAGAGAAGAATCTAAGTCAATCTCATTGTCGACAGGGAGAGGGTCTAAAGAGAGCCTCTGATAACCAATGGGAAGTTGGGGTGAGGAAGCTATAAGACTTTCCAAGACAACGGAAGCTTTATCCATGAGCAGACAAAGGTGAAGGGGATGGTTGCCTTCACATAGTCTACAGGGGATTCAAATCTTCCCTTCCTTCTGAATGTTGTCAGTTGATAGGGTAGCATCACCTTGAGCTTCAGAGGATGATGAGGGGCAAGCTGGATCGTGAGACCATGCTTCTAAGACCCTAGGAATGCCAGGACAATCACGAAGAAGATGGTCTCCCTTGCACAATTTACAAGGAAACTTAACCTTCCGTGGATGAGCAGAAGGAGTTTCGACCTGAGCTGTACTTGGAATAGTAGGTGGATAGGTGGCCTCGCATTTATGAGACTTCTTCTTCTTCTTCTTAGCCACCTGGTTACTTGAATCCAGACTTTCACTAGGCGAAGTAGAAGATGAGGATGTAGAAACAGGCGAAAAAGGGGAGAGGTCCACCTTGGAATCAACATGATGTTGTTCGGGTGGATGAACTGGTTGACCAGTAGTTGAGACATTAGAGACCACAGAGGTTGAGAACAACCAAACAGGAAACCCAACAGTTAACCCAGGAAGGTACAATGTTGCCACGTAAGGAGCACCAACATTCCCAAAAGGACGAAAATGACCAGGATTCCCGTCAGATGGGATTCCTGGGTTGGTGAACTCTGGAAAAGTTGCCATCAAAAACTAAAAATCACACACGGGGCTGAAAAAGAGTCAAGACACACAATCAAATAGCCAACAAACAAAATCTAACAGGGAGTGTGATCACGGGTGATTTAATTTTTACCGCATTGAAATTAAGAAACTTGACTGTTTCATGTTTTAAGATCAAGAAACAGATAAAAGGTGACTCTACCACTTTCAGATTTGAAACAAGCGTGAAAGGACAAGCGCTTGGTGATCCTTTCAAATTTAGGGAGTCAGAAAAGATCAAATGACTGCTCAGGGATACTAGGCAAAGAGGGTGTACCAAATAACTGTGAACTGCAATATACACCTTGGTTTTAGAAATGAAAGAGAAATCAACCAAGGACTTTCCGTACGTGCACGCAATCTCCCCGAATGTTGTGTTCGGTGTATCACGGGTATAGGGTGGCAGACTCGGCTTCCTATGGATAAAGGATGATAACCTAGCGGGGTCTCCCCATATACTCGAAGGTACATGGGAGCACAATTCTGTATTAGACCACTATTGAGTCACAAAAGGAGGAATCACCCAACCTCGAGTGGAAACAAAAGTGACTAGGTTTAACGACGCCAGAGCACGTCTCTAGCCTAGACCTCTAAATATGTTTCGTTAAATTCCAATGCTGCCTTAGTGTAAATTGAGTAGATTTTAATGTTTATCTTCAATTACGTTTCAGTCTTTAGGCCCTAGCGAATGTAGTATCTCAAAATCTCCTAAATGCAAGCTATATGCCATAGTATATCATTTTATTCGATGAACGCTAACTATAAGAGAGTTGAGAGCTTTCACACAAACAAAATGATCAAAAACCAACCAACGATATCTCTAATGCAACTAATGGAAATCAAAAACCTTTTCTTCAAAGTCACTAATCACTAATAACACCAAAAATCTCTAATTCACATTAACTAATGAAAAGCAAAAGAGATTTTTTATTTTATTTTTCAATGTTAAGGGAAAAGTGCACTAAACAAACTGAAAAACTAATGAAAAGAGAGCAATTTGAGAAATGGTGATAAGAGAGCAAAAACAAGCAAATTTCACTCAATTCAAGCACAATCAGATATTTAAATTGACAAAGCAGTCCTTCAAAACCAAGAAAAATCCCAAAGACACAAATGAGCCGTGTAATATAGGCCCAAAGTGAAACAAGGCGGAATTCAAGTGAAAAAGAGGTAAGTCACTCAAACAATGCAATGAAATAATTAACAACCACTAAATGAATGCAGGAGAGTAATAAGAAAGTCAACTGGACCAATAAAAGACCAAAAACTCCTAAGGAAGGCTCGACACACAAAGCCACTAGATGCCCTTGGGCTAAAAATGTGGAATCGATAGAAAATGGAAAACAACCAAAGGATGAAGGTTAAAACCAATCAAACAGGACTCCAATACACTCAATCAGTCGAGAAAATGTATCCAGAAACAAATACCAGGCTCAGAAGGCTTAAAATCAAGCAAATCCTAGCAGTCCTAGGCCTGGCGCGACTGTCAGGCTGAAACTAGTGCCTTTTAAGGATGGGCGCGAGTGATATATTGACAACTAGCGCCAGTTGGTGCGACTGTTACGTAAAAAAGTGCACCAGTCAATTTTGTTGTGCCAAAATGAAAAATAAGCAATCCAAAACCAGGCCAATGATAACCAGGTAAACCAAGAAGCAAAAACAGCAAAAGAACCCAGCCCAAAAGGCTGACCAAGCAAGCAAAAAATCAAGAAACAACCAAAAAGGCAAGACAATCTCCCCAGCAGAGTCACCAAATTGTTGAAGAGGTAAATCCCCTCTGCAGACAAAGACGATCCCTACTAACCCAGACCAGGTCTAGCAATAATCATCAAACATTATAGCGCAAGTTCCTAATTGAAAATTAATAGACCAATGATGAAGGCCTACCTAGATTCCAACGCTATTGTTTGTAGGAGAGGTGGTGCTCTCGTTCCTCTGCTCCAACAGATCACAATCCTCATGATCTCTGTGAATTGACACCTGCACATACAAGAAACAATATGAGCACAAGCATAAAATCCATTATACGCAACTATATATCAGTCAGAAAAGACATAACTCATCATCATAAATAATAACAAGAGTGGAACCATAACCAATAGTCATTCATTAATAATCAATCAAAGGGGAGTACAACCAGTGTTCTGATGCTGGATTCTCCTTTGGCGGGTAGTCAGCAGCACATGTCTCGCAAAGCCTGTCAGGAATAAGGACAAGCCTCTCCCTTTCGATCTTGGACAATAGTCTCCTTGCTTGGATTTGGCCTTAAGGGAATAAAGAAGGCTCTTGCAGCATGAAGCTCTTGGGAATTTGGGAATTCTGAAACTCTAGAACTCGAAAAACTAAAAACTAGCTTGCAAAGGAAATGGGCAAGCTTTTATAGATTGAGGAAGGGGAGTTGGGATCATAACCAATAATCATGGGATTGGCCATATCATCAAGGAAGCTTCCATGAGAGGTGGCAAACCACTTCCTCTCTATGGAAATCCGTAGCCGAACCACCCAACTCAAGATAGATAGCAGTCTAAGAATTTGTTAGGACGAAAATTCCGCTGTTTATTTGTTAAAAAACGCCTCTTAATATGGCTTGCGTGGGTACGACTCTATGAAAGAGCGCCAATTGGTGCGCCCTCTTTGGAGGATTTTCTCCCTTGGTGCGAGGGCTAAACTATGGGACCGCGCTAATGGAAAAAGAGCTATTTTTATGGTTCTTCAGCAGGAGATGTCTTCAGGGCAAACAAAGTTCATGTTCAGAGGAATGCAATGTAAGTCTTTTTAGGCCATGTCACTTCTAATAGGTCCCGGGATGAGTCCTCCAAGATACGGGACAGGGGTAGCAGGGACGGTGACAAATTGTTATGTAACACCCACCACAATCAAAGGAACCAATTGTCATTGAGGACAAAACCACTAAACTGAAATAAGAGTCTCCTTCAAAGAGGTCCATCACCTATGAAAGCGGAAGCCCGAAAACCTCCACTTGGAGAGAGAGAATTAAGATGATGGACTCAAAGATAGCTCTATAGGAATCTGAAACATCTCTACAGGAAACTTTAGCTAAGTTAAAAGAGATTGAGAATTTGGAGGAGAAGGTAGCCAAACAATCACAGGGAGAAGAAAAGACCAAGGGGATACTGGAACCAAGCCCTTAGCCTAGCCTAGGCTCATATTACAACCTGTTAAAAGGTGGGAAGATCATCCCACAAATGTTTTTTGTACCACTTTTCTTTGCATTGGAACAAGAATGGGATAGGACTCACATTCAAATGAGGATTGCCAAATCCAAGGGTGTTGTAGACATCGGCCACCTGGAAGAACAACTAAAAGAATCAAGAAAAGAGTTGGCCATGGTAAGGCACATGGAAAGCAGTCAAAGAGCCAAATTATAGGCAGAGAATGAGCTACTAAGACAGTAGTTGTAGCTGCAGGAAGTTCATAAGGAAGATAGCTCGTCCATTGTGGGAGAGTAGCAGCAGCAAGAAGGACCTCCAGTAGTCAAGGAAACAACCGAGGAACAACAGAGAGAGGAAAAGCTACAAGCTGATGTTGAGATGCTGAAAAAACTGCTATAGTAAAAGGAGTCACTGGCAGCAGAAGAAATATAGGCTTTAAAACAACAGGTGCAAGAGAAAGAAACCGAAATGGCCTGCATGGACAGCTAGGTAGCAGAGGCCTTACAATGTAGGCAACCTACTAAGTCATATGCATTATATCTTAAAGATCAATGGTTGTAATTTCAAATTAACATACTGGCCCAAAGGGGCACCATTCCATTCTAGAATTATAATCTGTTTATGTATTTGTGTGACAGTAGCTCAACTGAAGATAAGGCCAAGTTAGAAAAATTATATTTACACAAATTTCCACTTCCAAACATGAATCTATGGGACCCTAATGCTGCATTGGGAGATGTGTAACTCATGGTCATGGCCTCTTGGTTAAATGATGAGGAAAAGGGGGCAGCAGAAATGTGGAAAGTTATGGACAGAGAGATAAGTGAGCCATGCATGATTAGAGTAGAACCAGAAGATCCCTCAACTTTAGTGTATGCCCATCAGCACCTAGCCAACAACCCTTAGGTTCTCCCAAACTACATTGAAAGGCAAGCTTAGGCAATTGCTCACTTTGAGGACATGGAAAGATTGTTGGGTGATAATTGCATTCATGCTTACATAAGGAGATGGAACACATTGTCCCACAGTCTAAAAATAAGAGAGTACCACTCCCTAACAAGGATGAGGGAGGCCTTGGTAAGAGTACCACTTTATAAACAGTCAATGCAAAATCTGCATGCCAACTGGATTGGCCTAAAGTTCAGTCCTCCATTGCTTTTAGAACTACTGGAAGGGGTCAAAGAAGAAGAAGAACACAGGAAATGGGAGGAAGTAGAGAGAAATGCAGGGTTTCACAACCGAGAAGAGGACATCAGCTCGAAAGCCTGGGATGTCAGACAGGCAGTCAAAGCAATCAAAGATGATGAGCTGGATTAGTTGCTGAGAGGATGAGCAACACATTTAGTAGGGGGGTGATGCTGAGCCCCAAAAATGGGTAACTTATTAGGCTCATTTTGCCTATTATTCTCAATTAATACACCATTCTTCATAGTTTTATGCATGCTTTTGAATATATTTATGTTAATTGAATGAATGAGAATAGTCATTTGACCACAAAGTCTAATACGTGCTTATTGCATATTTTGGACATCTTTTGGACCAAGATCAAGCATTTATGAGCAAGTTGACAGCCATATACGAAGGAACAAGGCTAAGGATTTGTAGGAAGGGTGTCTTCTGCACTAAATGACCCCTTCCTCGAGTTCTCCACCATTAGCTCGAAGTTCAACAACCCACCAAAGATGATTTCAAGGGGCTGTTAAGCAGATTTTGTGAAGTGGTTGATTAACTGCAGCTTTGAGCAGCCAACCTCCTAAAGTTAAGGAGGGTTTTTGGGAGTCCTCATGGTGCATAAGTAGGAAGGCTTCAAGTCTTCGTAGTTTGGCTATTGAACAATTTTTTTTCCCACTTTAGTGCAGCTCTGCATTTCAGCTCATTTTCAAGCTCTTGTTGTAAATAGTTTTGTGACATGATTATTTTTTGAGTAATGGAGATAAATTTCACTTTGCACCAGCTCTGAGCTTTCTTAGGAGGCTGTACCTCTTGGGGTTGGGCCCAACCCAAGTGCCAGTACCTCCTTTGTGTACTTTTATGTGTTTTCCTTGCATTCATAGAATAATTTCTGCTATTTAGGTTAAGATCTTGCTTTGTCACTTAGGTTGTTTTTTATGATTAAAATAGCTTTTCATGCTTTAGGTTCATTTGACAGTTTGGTAACAGAAAATATCAGCAAGAAAAGGCCATCAAGAAATCCTTGATCTCACCTCTCCCTCCTTGGGACCATGAGCTGAGACCAAGGCGTACATGCTGCCACAAAAACACTGTTTTTGCCTTTCCATGCAATTGCTAGTGTTAGATTTTTAGTTGGAAAAGTTGATACCAGTTGTACTTGCATGTTTATATCTATTCGTGCTTAGTTCTCATAGTTATCTTGTATGATTTCTTGTCAATAAACTTATGTTCATCATGTTTCTGGTTTTTAGGTTAGATTAGGTCAAAATAGATAGATATCTGGTTTTTCTAGTCTTTGTTCGATCAATTTTGGAAAATAGTTTCCAGAGAACCTGTAATACATCCCTGCCTATCCTTCCTCCATCATACAACCTACTCTGACCCCTGATCCAAGATTCCTTCTCTTCATTTGCAACACTTTTCCAATTTGCCATAATTTCTACTTTCTTGTGCAACATTGCTTCCTCCGTCCTTGAACAAATCCAACCACCTTCATCACTCCTTAGCTTCATTTACCAGGTCCTAGGCCCCTTAAAATCCTTATCCATCCTTCATTTCCACTTTCCCACTGTTTTTCCACCATCAACCCTCTAAAATCCTCTTTTGGTTCTTCCTGTAGAACATCCTGTAGAACCCCGGCAGTCTTCCTGTAGAAATTCACGTGAGCAGTTTTTTGAGATCTGGTCACTGTGAAACTCTCCGGAAGGATGTTAGGGACCCCTTAGGTCCTCTTCTCACCTTTCCAACCTCTGGCAAGTGTCCACTCCATTTCCTTTCGCCAATCAACCTCTGCATAGTAAAAAATAGTTAAATCACATGCATAATAATTCTGTCAACTTACTCAAAAATACAAAAAGATGACTTTTCCAGATTTTACTTTAGAAGAAGCTTAGTCACATGCATTTTACCCTTCCAAGAGTCAGTGGCATCCATTTCCACCGCTTTAATCTCTTTTCTTGGACCAGTAGGGTTAGTCGGTAAAACTAGGGTTTGTTAGGGTTTGCATTTCCTTTCAGCATTCATCTTCCTTTTGCAAGTAGACTAGCCTCTTTTGAGTTAGCTTTCATCTATCACAGTTGAAAGCTTCTTCTAAGAGCTCATAAGAGTTGGCTTAAGCTCCTAGCGTACTTGTGCCAGTTGATCAAGTGACAGCCTGCGGTAAGAGCTAGTACTTGTGCATATAGCACCGTCACTTCCAAGTTTGTTATGAATGACCGGGTTGATAAAAGTAAAGAAGGGAGTCCAAGGAGTTGCAGCATCATTGTTGCAATATTGGAGCTCACCAAATATACTAAAATATTATCAATGAACACCATTACAAACTTATTAAGGTAAGGGTGTGGTATATTGTTCATCAAGCACATGAAGGTTTCTAGCACAATTGTGAGTCCAAAAGGTAACACAACAAAATTATATTGAATGTATCTAGTTCTAAATTTTATTTTATGAATATCATCATTCTTTATGTCTAGTTGATGGTAATCATTTCTCAAATCAATTTTTGAGAAAGGTATTGCCTCTCTCACCTAATTAAATAAATCATGAATGTTTGGAAATGGATACATGATTTTGATTGTTAATTTATCAATTGATGGTAATCAATGCACATTCTAAATGTGTCGTCTTTTTTCTTGTCAAAAATTGCCGGTGTCCCCTATGGTGAGACATTGGGTCTCATACACTCCTTGTTCAAGAGCTCTTGTAATTTCATTTTCAATTCTAATAGTTCTAAGGTGCTCATTCAACATAGGGTTCTATGCATAGGAATGGCACCTAGTACTAAGTGAAGGGTAAAATATATGTCCCAATGTGGAGTTAACCCCAAAATTTCTTCTCAAAATACATCTTGAAATTCCTTAATAACTCATAAAGTATTTAATTTTCATTTTTTTGTTGTTTTGTCACTGGTTTCCACATGTACCATATATAGCTTGCATCCTTTATTGCGCTTATATTCAGCTGTAATGTAGAAATTTGTCAAACTGATACTAGTTTTGGCTTTCCCTTTATTGCTCATGTGTCAACATTATGATCCACATAACTAACCATTTTCTCCAAAAAATTTATAACAACTGCTTGGATTTCCAACCAATCCATGCCTATTAATAGATTGTAAGATCCTAAAAGGAGAATATTTAAATCAGTTGTTTTAGTTTAAATTAAGGGAGAATTGTTTTATTTGACTGGTTACTTTTATTTTAGTACTAGTTGCAAACTGATCAGGATATGCATTCTTGAATTTTTTTTTCTTTTAGACTACACTTTTCCATAATTTGGGGGTGGATATAAGTTAGACTAGCCCTCGGATCAATTAAACTTGACACATCTTAGTTTAGTATCATACCTTCGATTTCAATCATAGTCGACTAATTCTCAGCTTGTCTATCCTCCAATGTTGTGCTAAATCGAGGAATATTTTGGGCAATGTCATTCATGTTCATTGCCTCTTGAATGGCGTGGATGTTATGTGCAGACCTAGGATTATGCTGGAAATCCATTAGCAAGTGTGGCTCATTGCAACCCAACATTTCAATGGTTCCCTTTCCTTTGTACTATTGTCTTCCTTGTTGTTAAATTATGTACTTTTTGACATCCTCCTCCCTTTCACAGTCACAGGTAGCGGTTTTGATCTTCCTAAACTACCCCAATAACTCCATATTCTTCTTTCCTTTATGTGTTTTTGTAGAATTAAGATCGGATTCCTCTCCACTTTTAAATTTTTTATATTTTGTCCAACTCTTCTTTCTTTTTAATCCTTTTGGCTCTAAATTTTTTTGACTGGATTTATCGGTCCACTCTCTGATAAACTTTTCCTATTCCTAACTATGTTTTAATAACCGCTCATTAGTACTCTGGAGTTACGCTAATTCTTGTTGCATATTTCTTAATATATCCACAAACACATAAGGTAATGAGGTGTTACCATCCTCCAGCTCCACATGCAAATCCTCCCCACTAGTAATAGTTGGAGGAGAGTTCTCCATCATTATAAGAAAATATCCTTCATTTTTGTACCCTACGAAAAAAACCAATTAACATAATTTTGCTACATTTTCTTCTATTACTGCTTATTCTATAACTATGGTGGTGCCTTTTTCTTAAGCCTAGTGTGGGAACTAGTTTTTTTATACCCTTTGTCAAATTCCTATCTTAAAAATCACACTCCATTATACTTGAATGCAAAAATTCAACACTATATATAGTGCACCCCTTATTTAGCATTTTTTTATATATCTTCTTTTCAACAAAATGGCATGAATATATCTTTGTATCTAATAAGGTGCTTATCACTATCCTTATCTTGTTTGACTTATGTTTAAAGTTAAGGCTTTATCTGCTTAGCGCTCGAACCAACCTCATGTTTGATTAATTCCTACATATCTAAGTGTGGTTATATTGCTCTACATGTCATATATCATCCTCTCACTATATGCCTTTTAATTGGTTCAAAATATGTAACTAGATAAACACCCTTGTTTCAAGGTTAATAACAACATACTAATCATTGGTTCCCAATGTTAAATGGGCATCTTGATGGTCCTTTATCGTTGGATTCATTTCGTATAACACTAGCTCAAACCCTCACCTCGATGAAACTCTTGCTCAATGCTCCAGTTGTTCTCCAATTTCATAACACCTCCAATTGGATTTATCCACATGCCATGGCCATGTAAATGGGGTACGACATCACATGGCCCTCACCATGGTTGAGAAGATGGGACTCCAATGGTCCATGTCTCTTCTCCCTCATCTAAGGTGCAAGAAATTTCATTCAAACCCTAAAAACTTCTCAGTTCACGCTCCATTCTTTTGGTTTTTTGTTGTTCCACTAGTGCCGATAACTTTGAAGCAATACTTGGTCAATTTATTTTCTATCCCGATGGTATGCCTCTGCCATCGCCACCTTCTATTGCACAGTTCCCCTGTTCATTAGGCCTTGCCATAGCTTGGGGTTGATCTAACCACAAGGAGGTTTATCTGGCATCTAATTTATGCATTTTATATAAAATGAGTGATGTGATTACAGTTCGAAACATTGGAGGCTCTTCATACCAACTTGATTTTCCCATTCAATCTTAATTCTCATTTTCTTCTTGGAATTCCAAGCAATTTGATTAATCCCTTTAATTTCAGCGTGGTTCTAATTTCACCTTATTTTTTTTCTTCCACAGGAATGGACTGGGGGATTCTACAAGGTTGGCCTATAACTCTCATGAAGAGCATATAGCCTCTATTATCATAGGTAAAAAAATTTCCCTGCAATCATGGTTCACATGTTAAATAATTTCATGTGCTCATTTACATAAAGACATTTTGCGTTGGGTTTTGTTGTGAAGGCTCGACTGCTTGGATGAGGTTCTACTCTATGAATCATACATATGTACTAACTCCTCTCTTCACTCATGGGGTTTCCTTTCTTTAATTCCATTTGGAGTTGTTACTATTCTCTAATTTTAACGTTTCATGTGGCTTACTGTTGCAAGGATACTCACACCATTCTTCTTTAGTCACGTACTTCGGTTTCCATGGCACAACAAATAATGATTCGACACATTGTAACTTCTAGGTGGGTTACCTAATAGGACCCCTTCCTTCTCAGACTCC
Source organism: Pinus taeda (assembly GCA_000404065.3). Taxonomy (NCBI): domain Eukaryota; kingdom Viridiplantae; phylum Streptophyta; class Pinopsida; order Pinales; family Pinaceae; genus Pinus; species Pinus taeda. The sequence continues at coordinate 48,355 of APFE030795090.1, forward strand.
CTTACCATAGTGGATGGACTGGGGAAACTCTAGCATTTCCTAGACTAGTTTTAATGTTTTCTATTCCATAACTCCTAGTTATGTTTCCAGTCATTGTTGTTAAATGGGTATTCTTTGATTTAAAGTTAAATATCCAAGCACTATCAGGACTCTCACTGTATATACTATACTGAATTTCCTATCAGAACTTGAATCTATGTCCAAGGTTTTCATTTTCCTTATGTTTTGTGGAAATATTTATCCATGCCACATTTAATATGAATGACACTATGACAGTCTCCACTAATAGAGAAATTCCCACATCATAAGTTTCAGTAATTATTGTGCTTTCTATTTGTATTTACAACTCAATGTTATGTTTTTTTTATGTCTCATAATAGGGATAAGGTGCAGTTGTCTTTCTGAGTTATGATTTGGAGTCAATATTTGTTTCTGTTATGATTGCAAATTGACGATAATAGTGTATCCAGTTCTCCGATTGGTTATTTGAAATAGATATATATTTCTAATATGTTTGCAAAATGATGATAAGGCTATATCTTGTTCTCGAATTGATTATAACTATCGGCATTTACATTTTTTACGAAATGATGATAAGGATGTATTTTGTTCTTAGTTTGGTTATTTGAAATGAATACTAATTTTCATTGCCTTGTAAAGGTGAAGGTTGAATTAGCATGAACCATGCTTCTAGTGTAAGCGACGCTGTCCATTTTTAATCAAATTAGTGCTCTGGATGGTCAATAAGTTTTTCCTCTCTTTTACGTTATTGTTGGTTACTGCAAGCCCATGTTAAGTTTAGAATTTTATCCATCTTTAGTTCTATAGTAATATCTATTTTAAAGAGGAATTTTATTTCTATGAATGTGAATATGGCCGTGCCTGTTATTCTATAGTAATTTCTTCTTTGAGTTCATGCGATCTTGGTGTGAGTTTCCAGAGTCAAGTAGCCTCCTTGTTGAGTATGCTTATGCCTTTCTTTCTCAACCCTCATGTTTCTTCTAGCATCACTCTTGTATACTCTCAACAATATACTATGCCCAAATATTCACCATCGGTAAATTAAAGGTATGATTCTATAAGACTACAATTAGTATCAAGAATTACTAAACAAATTAATCTGCATCCAATAACTATAATTAATCTAAAACCTTGGAATATAATTAATCTACATCATGTGAGGAGAAAGGTGGTCAATAGCTTGATATTTTAGAGATCAACCTTCCTAGCTTATGATAATTTTTTGTAATAAACATAACACATACTACTACCTATAAATATTTGTTTAGGATGTGATAGTATGATCTGGGATCTAATCAGATAGCATTTAAATTACTAGTTAGATAAGGGTTCTATTAAGGTGAGTAGCAGAATATTGATGTCACTTAACCTCTCGATCTAAACATTTCCACCCACTTAGGTGTTGCTGCTGAGACTTACTTCCACTCTGCATGTTAGTTTGATCCTAGCCTCACCCCTGAAATATAATAGTAGGTGAATCACTACCCTGATATCTCACTACCTTTGTTGTAATACTCCTACATGCAATAAATGTTATATTCCCCCAACCAAAACACTAAACATTCTCACATACAGAACACCACAATTAAATTCTCATAGAAATGGTTAAAGTGCCTCCACTGCAGCTTAACCTGAGAAACAAATCAATTATGGAGCCCAGTTTTCCTTCCATCCAAGATACAAAGTGGCTCGGGTAGGAAGTATCCTTCGGGTTCTACCTATATCATATTCCAATCAATCCAATGAGAAGTATCATCAGCATAGTTTTTTAATAAAGACATATGAAATACATTGTGGACTCTAAAATGGGTGGGTAAAACTAGTTTATAAGCTTCTAACCCTACTCTACCAAGAATTTCAAAAGGCCCAGGGGATCATGGTGCTAACTTTGCATAAGTTCCTGTGATTAGACTACCCTTTTTTGGATTTACTCACAAATATACGTGGTCTCTGATGTTGAATTATTTATGCACTCTCTTTTAATCTTCATAGATTTTATGTTGATATTGTGTTGTTTTGATGTTCTGGCTGATTTTCCACATGATATGTTTCATCTCCTGTAAGGCATCTGGCCCCAATATTATATTATCTTATGGTTGTGTCTAGCTCAAGGGTGTGTTTCATTTTCTACCATACAAAGCCTTGAAGGGGATCATTTTAATGGAGGTCTGGTACCTATTGTCATATGCAAATTCTTCTAAATTCACAAACTCTTCCAACTTGGTAGGTTGATTCATCACATACATTCTTATCGTATCCTCTAAAATCTGCCTGGTCCTTTTGTTACCTGCCAATGATATATTGTACTAAAGTTCAATTTTGTTCCCATACATCTACATAATGCCTTCCAAAACTTAGAGGTAAACTTTGCATCTTTGTTTGACACTATTATGTTGGGTATTCCATATAGGCGAAAGATGTCTCTCATGAAAATATTATATATTTGAGGAGTCCCAAAAGTAGACTACACTCGTATAAAGTGGGTTTCTTTAGTCAAAACATCTACTACCACCATGATAGAATCTTGCTAGCGATTTCTTCTTTGTAATCTAGGGATAAATTCCATTGAAATTGTTTCCCACTTCCATTCGGGTATGGGTAGAGAGTTAAACAATACAACTTGATGTTTATGCCCCACCTTCACCTATTTTCATTATATGCACCTAGATAGATACTCAGGTACATCCCTCTTCATACCCATCCGAAAAAAAAAATTTCCTTAACACGGTAATCATTTTCCGGTAACTGGCATGGACCACATAAGGTATCCTATTATACTAAACTAATATTGTGTGTTTCAGTGTGCTCAAATTAGGAATATACAAATAATTTAGGTGAGTAACTTTTTATAAATTTCAGCATATACTCAATCACCTATTTTCTCCAATTTTTTCAGAATTTTTTTGTATTGAGTATCTTTCTCTATTAACTTCTTCACTTGTTCGAGGAAATCTATATTCACATTACTAACAGATATCCCTAACACATCATGAGAATTTCAGCTTAGAGAATTTGCTAGTTTTTTTCCTTTTGTTTTCTATGTCATCTCTAAAAAAAAATAACTCTAAGGAATGCCAACCATCTCGCTTCCCAAGAATTTATGTCCATCTAGATGAAAAAATACTTTGGACTGATGTCGTCAATTACTAGTATAAATTTATTTCCAAGAAAATAGTGTCTCCACATTTTAAGTGCATTTATTACTGCTACCAATTCTAAATCATACACTACATAGTTTTTCTCATGCATTTTCAACTTCTCAGACCCATAATTTATTACAATATTATCCTGCATCAATACTCCTCCAAGGCCTTCCAAACAAGAATCTATAGAAATAATGAATTCTTTGTTGGGGTTTGCAATTTTTAATATGGCGGCTATGGTTAAAAATTGTTTCAACTTATCAAAGCTTTCTTGACATTAGTCTTTCCAATCAAATTTCATACCCTTTTTATACAAGGAGGTGATATGATAAGCTAGTCTCAATAAGGCTTCTATGAATCTCTGATAATACCCTTCAATTCCCATAAAAGGGTGAACTGCGACTACATCTTTCAATATGGGCCATTTCCTGATAGCCTAAATATTTTTAGGATCTACTCATAATCCTTCCTTGGAAATAACATATCCCAAGTATTGTGTTCTGTCATTATAAAACTCACATTTGATGATTTTTTCATATAGTTGATGTTATTTTAATGTTTATAATATTAACTTCAAATGTTGTTTGTGCTCGTCCTTATTATGTGATTATATTAAAGCATCATTAATCAACACCAGTACAAAGTTATCAAGGTGACACGATGTAGTGTATTATTCTTCAAGCACATGAACATTGATGGCGCATTCATGTGTCCAAAAGGTAACACTACCAACTCATAATGATTGTATATTGTTCTAAAGTTTGTTTTCTAAATATCTTCATTCTTTATGCACATCTGATAGTAAACAGTGCCGAAATCAATTTTTGAAAAACATATTGCCTCTCTCACACAATCAAATAGATTGTAAATTTGTGGAAATGGATACCTATATCTTATTTTTAACGTATTCAACTGACGGTAATCAATGCACACTCTAAATGTGTCATTGTTTTTCTTGACAAAAAGTACCAATTCCCCCCATGGCGAGACACTGGGTCTGATATACCCCTTATTCAAGAGCTCTTGTAATTGCATTTTTAATTCTAATAGTTCTGGGGTGATCATTCGAGATGGGGCTCTAGACATGGGAATGACACTTGATAATAAGCCAATGGTAAAAATGTGTCCCTATATGGAGGTAACCCCAAAATGTCTTCTGGAAATAATCTCGAAATTACTTAATAACTGATAAACTATTTAATTTTCATTTCTTTAAAGTTTCGTCAATAGTTTTCACATGTACCATATATAATTAACATCCCTGTTTTGCACTTATTTTCAACTATAATGTAGAAATTTGTTGAACTAAACTTGGCTTTTCTTTCCCTTTATTAACCATGTGTGTCCATTGTGTTGCACATAACTAACCATTTTATCCAAACAATATATAACAGTTTCTTTCCTTTCCAACTAGTCCATACCTATCAACAGATCGTAAGATCCTAAAGGGAGAATATTTAAGTCGGTTTCTGTAGGATTACCATTTAAATTAAGGGATCACTATTTTATTTGAGTGGTTACTTTTCTTTTAGTACTAGTTTCCAACTGAACCAACCATGCATTCTTGAGTTTTTTTGATTTCATATTACACTTTTCCATAATCTAGGGGTGGATATAACATAGAGTAGCCCTCGGATAAATTAAAACATACACAATTTGGTTAAGTATCATACCTTCTATTTCAATCATAGTCGACTAATGCTCAACTTTTCTGTCATCCAATGTTGCGCTAATTATAGGAATATTCTGGGCAATGTCATTCATGGTAGTTACCTCTTAAATGACCTAAATGTTAGGTAGAAACCTAGGATTATGAGTGGAATACTTTAGCAAAGTGTGCCTCGTCGTAGCCCCAACATTTCAATGGTTCCCTTGCCTTTGAACTGCTATTTTTCTTCTTGTTAAATTATGTAGTTTTCGAGCCCGTGTAAGACTGTGTAGGTGGAGGTGTGCTTCCCTTGCAAAACTTCTTCGTTTGTTGATCACTGCCAATGCCCATATAAGACTTTGGAGGTGGAGGTGTGTTTCCTTTGCTAAAGTTTTTCCTTTATTGATCCTTGCCAAAATTCTTAAGATATTAACGTTTTTGTATTTTTACGCTCCCTCCCACCTTGGCGCTCTCTTTACTTTTCTACAATTTACCCCCTTCACTTCTATCCTTGAATTGTTGATAACATAATCTAGCCTTCCTCACAACCTCATCCATAGGTTTTAGGTTATCAAACTCAATTCTCTCCTTATACGAGGCTGGAAATTAGTTTAGGAACCGCTAGACTTTGACCTTCTCCTCTTTAAGGTATGGTACATATCGTAAAATGTTTGTAAACTTAGCCACAAACTCGTCCATGCTCAGCTCTCCCAACCATAATTCATGAAATTCCTTGGCCCAATCATCATACTAGCGCTCAGTCAGTGTAACGAACCTCTTGAGGCTACCCTGGAAATTAGATAACATGGCTCCCATTCCGGTGAATTATTTTCTTTATTTATACTTAAGATTCAACCCTCGCTAAGGGTATATTTATTCCATCATTATATCATCATTATTATTTATATAAAAGGCTCCATAGTCATTATCAATTTGAGTATAGAGTGGTTATGATGTGTTTTTAAGTCTATGTATAAGGCTTATGTGTCAGATAAATATTAAGCATGATATACTAGTTGTAGGAAAGGACTAACCATAACATGCAACCCATAATAATTCCTTGATTAATGCACCTAACATTAATGGGAATTAATTTAACTCTATTATAGTTATCATGGCCATACATCATGATTGTAGTACTTCTTTCATCATGCATAACTAAGTAGTTTAGCATAAGTAGATACAAGTCTTAGAATAGGCATGGTAGGGATAATTTGTTTCTTAGACCATACACTTATAAATATTACAATTATTTAGCAAGAATAAACATTTACCGAGTTATGACACAACACTATAGATAGCATTTCATTATAGGCATACTAGGTACCTTCGTCAACTTGGTGATGTTCAAGTTAAATTCATCGAATATCTACATTCAAGTTAGATTCACTGGATATCTTACAGACCCATATATGCATAACTAAAACGGCACACCATCAATTCCTGATGCAGCCTACAAGATCATCTAAATTCATTATGCATGACGTAGATCATGGTGAACCCTTGAAAATACTATGGGTGACACTGCTCCATAACTATTCCACATGCATGAAAATATGAAAAACAATAGAGAATGCTATCCTTCCTTATTCAATGTAAATATAATCATAATAACTTTGAAATGCATATGAGATCACACGACAATCACATGCATTATTTAATTCATCATTTCCATAAGAGAGGTAATTAAGCAATCCATATAATTGGACTGTCTCATTTAACATCCTAATAAGTAAGGATTAACATGAAACACATACCATGCAAGTGATTCTCATCAAAATGGAGGAAGAACACTAGTAAACCTACTAATACATAATTATCTCATGTAAATCATTCAAATATTATCTTGGAGGAGAAACTTAAGCAATGTTCTCATACAAAACTCAAACTATAGTAGAAAGAGAGTAAGAAATCAACATACAAAACATCCATGAAAGATTATTCGACCACGAAAGAAAAAGTACATCACTTGGAGAGTGGAGCACCACCACTCAACCATGAATCACCTCTGATTCCCCTCGAGCTAAGGTTCTTGCCATGGATCAATTGCCTCCAATTGATCTATGCAATGCGTATTTAATACCCTCTTTCATGATACAGTTTCCAATAGCGATGTATTGTTTTTATGGATTTTTCCATTTGCATAGGTTTTTTTCGGAAAATATCACCTTTATCTCCTGTAAGGCTTTTCCGCATAAAAGCTTTCCTTTATCTCCAACAAATCTTTTATGTTTTTTTCCTTGATGTATATTTATCTCCAATCCATCCTGTTAGTGTCAGTATCTGCATGCATCCATCAGGGATCAAAATTCACTCTTTCCATTTTCATTTCAGGGGTCCCATACTGAAAATTTTGCATCATTCCATTAGGTCATGATATACTGATCCACTGATAGTTTTTTTCTCTTTAGAAGATCTAAATTTTCCCCTCATAGAGTATACCTGCTAATCCTTCTTTAGATTGTCTTCAGTCATGGTTTCATAATCAATCTGTAGTCATGATTACATTAGGTCATAGGACATGATTTCATTAGGTCTTAGGGTTTCACCACCAATATCAAAAGGTAAATAAAGGTCACCAAGGGTATGAGGATAATTGTTAAAACAATCATGATGATTTGTAAGTCATAAGCTACTGAGTTATTATTTTTTAGCCTAATGTAATTTTCACCTAAAAAACATGTTTTTGAGGTGAAAACATAGTACTTTAAGTTTATTAGTATTTCATATGTAATTTTAAGTTCCTATATGTAATAATGGGTCTTAGCTGCACCAGAGCATTTCTCCTTGCTGCAAGGCAAACAAACACTGCAAAATTCAAGTCAAATTGAGCATCATCCACCTATCAAAAAAGGAGAGGGTCGAAAAATCAAGAGAAATTAAATGAAAAGGTGAAAGTGACAAAAAACATTAGCAAAGGGGGTTTGAGGAGCTAAATATTAAGTTCAAGGGTGTATAAATATCTTCTTGCCTTCATGTCTTCTTCATTTCTCTTTTACCCCTCATTGAGCAAACCCCAACAATGTTTTGTACAATTCGAGGAGAAATCAGCATAAACAGTGGAGGCGTTGCATGTTTCCTCTTGGTGTTGTGCACTCCCTTTAGGCACTGTGCACTCCCTTCAAGCTCTACGCACTTTGCAGAAGTGTTGGGTACTTCCTCTGGGCGCTGCACGTTTGGTTAGTTTTGCCCATTTCATTCTTCAGCATTCCTAATACCTCCTCATCTTTTAAACAAGTAAGTATCCTATTCTAAGAATCATTTTCCCTGTCCTCAAAGTTATTTCCTCAATGTACGAAGAATGAAATCAAGATTGGTGTTAGTCTCACATTCAAAACCCTAGTTTTTCTCCTAAACCCTGATTTTTTCAAACAAGCTTCCCATTTCGCAAAAATACCTAATCAATACCCTATATCCCCTTTCATAGACCTCTATCTCTACACCCATCAGACACCCATCTACCTTCCATTTTTTCTTCCTTCCTAAACACTTGCATTCCCCTACCATTTACTTATGGTTTCATAACAAAGACACCATGGCTGATGAAGGATATAGGCCACACAGTGAAGAAGAGGGATTAGACAGAGAGGGAGACATAGAGCAGATAAGGCCACATAAAGGAGGGAAAACCCTTAGATTTGAGCCCATAGATCTCAAAGAGCTCATAGCTTCTCCTATGACAGTGACATCCTTCAAATAGTTAGGGTGTTTTGAGTTTTATGAGTAGGTGCAAGCAGTCCAGTTCCTCTCTGAGTTGACTAGGCTTTTCATAACCCAAATTCAAGATAACTAAGTCACTCTTGCAGGCATAACCTTCAAATTTTCTGCTACCATTATATCAGCTACCACCAAGATTCTAGAATATGGGGAAAAATGGTTCAAGAAGGGTGAAATAGAAGCACATTTTTATGAACCATATATCAAACCTAGGTATAGAGGTGAGAGAAAAGGTTATTTCCCTTTCTCATACCTCCTTGATAGATATGCACCTATGATGAGTATTATAATGAAGTATCTTTCATGTGAGAGTAGATTCTCTAGGGTCTATTCTTACCACATCTCGTTACTTATGCATTTCACTAGGGTTTAAATGCTCAATATACCCTACTATCTTTTCAGGATTATTGAGAAGATGGCTTACAAGAGAATACAAAGATCAAATGAAAAGCTTATTTCACCATTCTCTCATAAAGATCATAGTTCTTTATCACCTTAAAGAACTTAACATTGCATTGAGTACATTTATAGCTAACCCTAGTTTCACTCAATTTTCCACTCAGAATGTTCAAGACATTACATCATCATCTAATCCACCAACCTCCATTCATCCATCTCAGTCCATGAACCATTCATCCTCCTGTGATGAGTCAGTCACACCATCACCCCCATTATCACCATTCCATGGACCTATTCTTTCATCTGACTAGAAAAAGGACAGTGACAAAGAACAAAGTGATGAGGGTCAAAGCAGCAAGCCCAGAGGGACTAATTTAGGTACTATGGTGCACACCTATCAGAGAGGAAATAGGAAAGTGTTTGCCCCACAAATTGTGGGAGGGCCCTTGCTCTCTTCATCAGAAAAGCAGGTACAAAAATGAAAGGAAAAGATGGTTGAAACAAAAATGAAAAAACAGGAAGAAGACACCCATGAAGTTGAGGAAGATTTTGACATAGTGGACTTAGATGAGGAAGATGGATAGGAAAACACCAAAATGATCCTCAAATAGCAAGAAGTATTGATAGGTGAGTTGCAGGTAAAACTAAAAAGAGCCAAATACATTATATCCTATTATGAACAAGAAAATAGGCAAATGGAGACCAAGCATGAGCTTATGGAAGTTGAGCTCATCAAAGCTAAAATGGAAGTTTAAAAGTCTAAAATCCAACTTGAGAAAGCCTATGGTGACTATGGTGAGTCCATGGAGGAAAAAATGCCTAGGATGAGGCCTAGGACTAGAGGCCTAAAGTGAGCTTTGGAGCTTGAAAGAGAAAAAGAAGCTCAACTTTCCAACCAACTCACCTTAAATGAACAACTTGGCATAATGGTGAATGAGAACAGGGGATATTGGCTTGAGAAGGTTAACACTCATCTTGAGGATCTATTAGCTAAATATAATAGAGATACATATGTTCAAAGGAGAATGGCTAAATACTATGCCATGAGAAACAAAATTGCTGGAGCTAAGTTCAAAAGGGCTCATGCAAAAATTGAAGCCTTAACTCATCGGAAGGAAAAGGACAAGCTTGATCTATTGGTGGATGCTTCACTCCATGCTTAGTCACCTTTAACATCACCTATATCAACCATTTTTCAAGACCCTAAACTCCGTTTTTGGCTTTTAGCATTTCATGTTTTCTCCAAGTAATTTTTGTATCAGTTCCTTGGTGAAACACACATATGCTAGGGCACTGTGCACTTTTTTAGGGCATCTTTTGGAGGAATTTACACCACCATTGGATTCAGAAGACCATTTACGCTCAAGAAAACCATGCTTCCATATTTGAAAGTCAAAACTACTAGGTGGAAAAGTCAAAAAACCACCTAAAAAATCAAGTTTATGCCTATTTTCTAAGCCAGGCACTGCGCGTTTGAGTAGTATTGAGAGATTGCAGTTTTGGAGGGGAAAATCATACTTAATTTGGAAACTAGGGGTAGTTTTGGCAACTAGATAGCATAAGATTTCCAATGAGCTATCTTGAGCTAGATTTGGACACCAAGAAGGCAGTCAAAGCTCACCCTGAAGATGGCGCTACGCACTTCCTCCAGGCGCTGCACATTTGACACTGGTGCTGCACACTTGACAGGCAGCCAAATTTTTCACTGTTTCTATGAGAAAATACTTTTAACCTGTGGGATTTTGATTTTTCACTAATGTAATTCATAATGATGATGTAATTAAAGTGTTTTTTTGTTACCTAGGGTAGATACATCAGATGAATGGCCTAAGTGGCATGTAATGAATTAGTTTGCTTCATATTAGGGATGAGTCAGTTTGACCTCCCTAGTTTTTAGCTATTAGTTCAGTATTTTGTGCAACTACTCCTCCTCTCATGGATTTGACCCCTAAGGCTAGGATTAGTTGTTTTGAGGCATATATCATGTAGTTCCTCAGTCATTTTATGGGTTGGACTCAGTGTGGATGCTCAGAGCTTGATTGTATAACTTTGTAAGGAGTTTGGTAGGAGATTAATAAGAATTGCAGCTATTGTTATGGGATCCCTGTGGTATGGAGTTTTAGTATAGTTTCTTCTTCTATGATTATATGATTATATGCTTTATGTATGCCATCAATCATTTCATTGCTTCTAGTTGAATGTTTTCAAGTTTGATAGGTAGAATCCATTATATGAGTGCTCTACCTTAGGAAACCATGATTGTGACATGCAATTCTTAGCTTCTCACCAGTTTTAGCTTCTAAACCAGGGTGTTCTATGGGGCAAGGTAGGAATAATCTTTAGCACTCTAGGTCTTGATGAGGTGAGATGTTTTTAATACTGTGAGAAGCTAAGAAGGGCGTGTGATAATCATGGATCCTTCCTAGACTGCAGAAAACCTGAATTGGTGAATGATTTCCTAAGGTAGAGCACTGATACAATGGATTCTACCTATCAAACTTGAACACATTCAACTAGAAGCAATGAAATGATTGATGGCTATACATGAAACATATAAACTTATAATCACATAAGAAGAAAATGTACTAAAACTCCATACCACAAGTGTTTGCTTGTTGGGGCCTGACCCAAGTTCGGAAGTGATTTAGCCAAACAAATCCTGAAACTACCAACCCTTTCAGCAATAGTATGCGATGCACGGACTGAGGTCTCACTCGAGATAGTATGGGAGGGTGTTGGAACCAGGTTTCCACAACCTAGGGATGTCTTTAGGAAGTTCGTTAACCGAACCTGCGTGCTTGCACAACCGTATGTCATTCACGACTTGTGCAACTACTTTTGTGCAACTCTGTAAAAAGCACAAAGAGGTGTTGTCTAGATCCTTTATCCTCACTATGCTATTATTATAGATCTTAACTTAATTATGTGGGCCCAATATTCTCATTAATCATTCAACATTCATAACGAATGCACGCAATAATAAAACTATAAAGAGATGCGTAAATATAATAAGAACATAGACACAAAATATTCTAGAATCAAATTATCTTTATTAATTCTCTGTCCAAGTACAATCCCAAATCCACCCGGTGCACTCATCTGCAGGGGTCCGCGCACATAGCTACAGACTCTACTAGGCCTCTGTGCACTCAGCTGCAGAGCCTCTACCTACTATTACAACCCAAGAATCAGACCTACAAACTCAGAGCTAATTCATCATCCAAAAGAACATATTCTTTCTCAAAACTAAGACTGCCCCTTACACTTAGAGCCTCGCTCTATTTATACAATCCAATGGTCCATCGACCATGGGTAGGTCGATGCACTCTACATTAAATTACACTATTTTAGGGTGGAAAACCCTATATTCTCACCCTCTGCGCACTTCGTGGGGTTCTTACAATACACTTTTACCCAAAATTCAGGTTTTAAGCCCCAAAACTGCTACGCGGGGGATCTGCTACCCAACAGGTCCCCAACACAATCATCGTGACTAATCGTCGAGTCACTCTATTGCCGTGGTAGTTTTTTGCACAAAGTCCATCCAACTGTGCCTGTGTTGCAGGAAGGTCTGTAACGCACCATGCTGTCGTCGTCTGGATTTGCTCCATCTCTTCTTCTGAATCATCTGCGTCTAACTTGATTCTCTACTCTGATGTCAACTTCTAGTATCTGTGTTTATAGTCTCACACCTATAGCCGGCTTGTCGAGTCGCGAAGACTTTGCTTTGGTCGGTTAGTCAGATAGTTGGCGCACCCATGTAGGGCTTCTGGCGACTACCATTTACTCTTCCTAGGAAGGGTTCTCCATTAAGTTTCACTAGCTGGACCGTGCCTCCGTCTGTGACTTCTTTTATCACATATAGTCCTAACCAATGCATTTTGAATTTCCCAGGAAATTTTTCGAACTTGCTGTCATACAATAACACTAAATCGATTACCTTGAAAGTGAGAAACTTGATATGGAAATCATGCCAGGATTTCTCGCATTGTTTCTGTACCTGCTGAAGGAATCCCACCAGAAACCGTTCTTCCTCGAGTTCTTCCAATTACACGAGTCTCTCTTCCAAGGCTTTGTAGTCTGACATGCCTATAATCACTGCTATTTGCAAACCGGGTACAATGTATTCCATTAGCATGACTGCTTCCATGCCATAGACCAACCTAAAAGGTGTTTGACCCATCAATTTTTTGCACGTGGTTTTGTATGCCCATAATGCAATAGGTATGTACAGGTCCCAGTCATTTCACTACATGTTACATACTTCGTTCAGCGCAGTTTCCAAAATTTTGTTGAACGCTTCTATTGTCCCATTAGCTTGTGGATGGTACGATGTACTTTAATGATGATACACCTGGAATTCCATGGTGAGTGCGTAGATGGTTTCATTCAGGAAGTTTGTTCCAAGGTCACTCATTAAAATTTTTGGGCAACCAAACCATGTTAACACGTTGTCAAACAAAAATTTCGTAGCTTTAGCGGCTATGCAGTCCTTAACCGGCTGTGCTTCCACCCATCAAGACAGGTATTCTGTCCCGGTGATGATGTAGTGTGCACCCGTCTTCCCCTGAGGTTTGATCGATCCCAGAATGTTGATTGTCCATTTTTCAAATGGCTGCAACATCGTCTATTGATTGAGTGGAATTTCATCCCTTCGTGATGGTTTCCCAATCCTTTGACATATGTCACAGGCTTCACAGTGTTCTTTCGAATCTTGATGTAGGGTTCACCACCATAGCCCTATGCAGAGAATCTTCTGTGCCATCGCATGTCCTACATAGTGTCCTCCTGCATCCCCCCCATGTGCTTCCACGAGGATCTATCCTCATTCAAATTGAGGTACATATCTTCGCAACATCTCATCAGTTTCCATTTTGTAGAGGTGCCCTGCGATGAAAGAAAAGTTCGCAACACACACCACCAATTCCTTCTTCTGCTGGACTGAATATTCCTTCGGCACAGTCACTGTGGTTAAAAATTGGATGATATCTTCAAAGTGACTGTCCGTGACACGCATTGTAAAGAGTTGCGCATCAGGTAGTCCTTCTTCCAAATTTGTTGACTCCTCGCCTGTCTCAATTCGTGATACGTGATATTGTCTTGCATTTAGGTGTCCTGGCTTTTCAATGACCTTAAAATCATATTATTGAAACAACAACAACCATCTGCATATGCACCCCCCCAACACAGGCTTGTTCACTAGGTATTTCAATGCGGAATGATCGGTATACATCTTGAAGTGCCCGCCAAGTAAATAGTGTCGGTATTTCTGGAGCACGTATACCATTGCCAAACCTTTGCACTCAGTAGTAGAGTAGTTCTTTTTGGTTTTGGACAGCCGTTGTCTTGCAAACGCGATCAGGTGATCCACACCTTCCTGTGTCAGTATAAATCCTAGCGCAATACACGATACATCAACATGTACATGAAATTCTACGTCCCATTTTGTGAAGCCCAGGATGGGTGCGGATGCCGTTTTCTCCTTCAGAACATCCAAACTTTTCCTACAATCATCATTCCAACAATATGTAGCATCCTTTTTCAATAGCTGTTATGTTTACACTATTATTTGTATAGCCCTTGACAAACTTTCTATAGTAACCAGTGTGCCCTAAAGTAGTGCGTAGTTGTTTGACACTTTGTGGTGCTTCTCGATTGAGAATAACAACAATCTTCGTAGGTTCCACCATTAGGCCTTGTTTGCAAACCACATGGTAGAGCAGGTTTCCAAAAGGGACGAAGAAGGTGCATGTCTTAAGATTGAGCGCAATCTAGTGGCGTTGGCAAGTATCCAACATCAAACTTAAGCTCACTATATGGTGTTTAACTAACCCAAATACAGTCTAATCGTCTAGATGTACCTCCAAGAACCTGTGCATGTATTCCTTGAACGCAGCCACCACTGCGCATGAAAATATTGCTGACGCATTCTTTAGTCTGAGGGGCATAATGATGCATTGAAAACATCCTCATTTGGTTGCAAAGGTTGTCTTGCTCCTATCTTCTGTCTCGATCTTGATCTGATGATACCCTCAGAATCCAACTGTTAATGAGCAAGCTTCCTCACCGCCAACATTCTCCAATATATCATCTATAAACAGTGTCAGGAATGGATCATGAACATAGGCATCATTAAGCTTCCTGAGGTGCACACATATTCTAATTTCGCCCTTCTGTTTTTCTCTTGTACTACCATGGGACTCACCCAGTTGGATTCTTCCACTGGTTCAATAATTCCAGCTACAACATTTTGTCTAATTCGTCGTGGGCCTTCTCTTTATGCTTTGGATTCAACTGGTAAGGTCGCTATTTAATTGGCTTTGCATATGGTTTCAGAGTGATCTTCATCATCCCTAAGTCGCCAATGATCCCCTTTAAGTCCGTGATTTTGGTCGAGAACAAATCTTGATATTCGTGGAGTAACTCGGTGACCTTATTTACTGTAGTATTTTCCCAGTAGTCCCTAAGTGTCACGTACTTCAGCTCTACGTCTGTGCCAATATTCACATGCTTTGTTTTTAGTAGGGCAGTGATGTCGGGATCCTCAATCGATGGTCCTCGAACTTTGCGACATCCTTCAGTTTTTGGAATATTAATATTTTGGGGGTCATCATCATCCTCCTCTACCTGCATGTTATAACATTCTAGGGCACTAATTAACTGGGTTGCCCATGCTGGTTGATCTACTTGTCATGGTTCCTGTGGTATTTTAAAGATGGTAGCTTTTACAGCTTGCATTGCGTCATCAACAGTATCTGACCATCGGTCTTCAAATGTGAATGTTAACAAAAATCCCTCACGCAAGACATCCCATTCACCCATACCATGTCAGAGTTCTGTCTCAGTATACCAATTCATCGGTATGACATCGAGGGTATGGTAGAATAAGTGTACCCATTCAAGCTGAGGTTCTTCCCAATAGGTCTTGGTCCATTTCATGAGGTTCGTGCGTGGTTCATCTCATCCATTGTGTTTACCTTCTATCCGTAGTTTTGGTTTCCCAAATCGTAGGGGCATCATCCTTCTACATCCATGCCAGTTTTCAAAATTTCCTTGATGTATTCCCCACCAGTGCGCAAGTGTCGCACATAGTGCCCTCTTCAATGCATCAAACCTCTGTTGTTTTGGTACTGTGCCTTCAAACTTGATCAATAATTCATCCCCCACTTTCAACCCATCATATGTTGGCAGATCGTGGGCATGGGTTGTTACGCAATGCAGTGATCTAACCATCATGTTGTAATTCAGTGTTGTCACATTGTTCAATCGATTGTGCTAGTATTTGTCTTCCTCGTTTGAGTCTACGGTGTAGGAACTCACACGCTCCCACGAGATCATTCCATCTGCAGTTGGATTCACCCAATCCTGATCCCGTGTCATTCTCTTGTAAATACAATCTAGGTCATCATTGCTTCCATCATCGCATACAGGTTCAGTGTAGCATGCTCCTTCGGCTGGGTCTAGTAGAACCACTATGTGTAGGTACTTTTTCTCAAATATCATCTTCTGCTTCTTCAGGTTAATGATTGCATTCATATCAGTATCCCAGTCTACTCCTGGCAACATGGGATAAGGGTTACTGTCATCAACAATCTCTATTACTTCAAATTCCATTTGTGTGCTCGGGCCTTTGATATTGACAGTTACTCCTTGCAACCTCCCCATGGGCAAAATATTCTATTGATTTTACATTCGTAATTGAATAGGGGACCACTGCAACACAGGCCTGCCCATGCGTTCCCATGTTTACTTTGGTAACACATTCATGTCCAAACCGAGGTCTAGGATTACCTAATCCATTTCATATTCACCAATCTGTGCCATCAAACTCATCTACCTTCCAGTGTGCTATGTATGCTTCTCCAGTTTCGAAACTATGCACAGTTCCCCTAACCCTGCGCATCTAGTGATCAACTCTAGTAGTCCCTTAACTGCCTTATTGTCGTGTAATAGTTTCATGAATGTATCCAAAAAGGTAGTAAGCATAGAAGGATCCATCCCTCACTCTAGTTGATCCTTACTACCTGAGGTGGAGGCTTCCGCGAAGCTCTTCTTAGCTTCCATGAACGTCTGCTTCGCGCGTTCTAAGTCAAACTCAAGTTCCTTTGTGGGAGCCTTGTGAACCCATGTATCTTCCTCGAGCTGCTTCCCCTCATCCTCCCCTGTGGTCACACCATTTCTGAGCATCATGTTCATATTTGGGTCTTCTTCGTACAGTTCAGACCTCATCATTTGGATATTCTGAGTTGGAGGAGGTTGGAGTACCCGTTTCTCGTGCATATGTGTGATCAACGTAGGAAAATCTATCTTTTCATGGTCAAATTGATCACAGTATGAACAGGATATCCTTGTTGGGTTGGTACAATCACGGGTGTAGTGCCCTAGCCCTCCGCAATTGTAACAAATTAACTGTTCGCAGCCCCTTCCTGGTCCCATTCTTCCTCATCCTCGACCTTTCCCCTAAAATCCAGTGCATGCTATCCCTACAGCTAGGTCGAGGCCTCGCTTTTTTGTCTACATTCTATAGGTTTGGGTCCGCTCCATCATTAAATCGTAACTGCGATAAGTTTTCTCATCGTGGCCTACCAACCTATAGAAATTACAAAACAGTCGTTGCAGGGTTTACATATACTTCTACAACAGATAACAATTGTTCATAATGTGTCTCCCTCCTATCTGGTAGATCATGCACCATAATGTGGGTGTCACACTTGGCCCTACCTGTGCCTCGAGCCTCAATGGCATTGGCCCCCCTCCTGCCAAGTAGTTTGTGAATACTGGACAGTGGTCCTTGTCATGGCCCTGGCCTTTGCATTTTATGCACCACACTTTCGCGCGTGTCTCAAGCCGTGGTGCCCTATCCTGCTTCAAGCTCTGCATATCTAGGAAGATATTCTATAGTTGTGCATGTATTTTTTGAACTCCCAGTCCTGGATCTTGTATTGATGTCTCATGCAATATCATCGCCACTTCTAACGCTTCAGACTAGGTAGAAAGTTTTCATTGTGATAGCGCTGTCCTCAGGTGCAGTGTCAAAGATGCTACAAACCATGTGTGATGCTACGTATCCATGAGCATCATATTAGCCTAGTAGATCATACTCTTTAGTCGTTGATCCAGATCCCATGGGGTCTCGCTTGGAAGCATCGCGATCTCCTTAAACCTGATGATGGACTGTGTCTCTAATTTTAGCCGACTAAATTCTTTGTTTAGTGCATTCCAGATCTCTGATATTCCTGCATTTGGGTGATCATTAGAGTGCTTGATATACCAAGTCAATGTACGTTCCTGCAACGAGCTCACCAGTGTAGCCTTCTTAATGTTGTCATCAGTGACCGCTTGTGCTTCTCACACTCCTCTTACCACGTACCAAAAATGGTCCTGATCCTCATTCCCTACTCCTCTAAACATGAGTAGCTTGATTGTGCTTGCCATACTAAACTGCAAGGTTGGTGGAGGTGGAGTGGGTGCAGATGGAGGTGAAGGAGGTGAAGTGGGTGGTGGAATGGGTGGGGGTGGTAACTACAGAATGCATTGTCTTATCAAAATGACCACACTTCTCGAAGAGTCCCAAGCGAGCTCATCCTTTCTCTCTTGTGAAGGTGAAATTAAGGGACTGTTTCCTAATTCCTTTCTACCTTTGTAGATCCTTCTGCTCCATGTCGTTCCAATCATTAATGTATTCACATAACCCGCTTTTCACATAACAACATCTTAATCTAGGTATTCAGATATTTAATGTAGTTACCTTGCGGTCCCCTGAGAAAACATTGTTCTTCTTCACTATAGCTTACGATCATGTCTATCACAAAATTAGTGATAAATCCACCTATTATCCAGTCGAGCCAATGGTCCACAGCTTGTGTGATATTATCTTCTAATACTTCTAGTCTGCACACTAATTCCAGAGTCCACACTATCGATTGGTTGATCTTACACCTTCCTTGGCTATCAGCTAACATCACAATCCACTCATACAGTTCAGAAGGAAAGGATGCGAAGAAGATCTCGTGGATCTCTATACACACGTAGCGGTCGAGACATATTTTCTTGGATACCTATGGAGTTCTTTTTTCTTGTGTCACAAACTCGTGAATCTTCTTGTCTAACCACTCTTTAATTTCCTTCTTTGTTGGGTTCGAGTGTTCCAACATCAGATATCCCTTAGGTAGATCCCAGTCCCGGCAACAAAACCATTTGTTGGCTTTTTGCGGCCTTACCCAGGTTTAGAAGTGATTTAGCCAAACAAATCTCGAAACTACTGGCCCTTTCGGCAACAGTCTGTGGTACACAGACTTAGGTCTCACCCGAGGTAGTATGGGAGGGTGCTTGAACCAGGTTTCTGCACCCTAGGGATGTGTTTAGGAAGTTCACAAACCGAACCTACTTTCTTGCGTAGCTGTCTATCCTTCGCAACCTGTGCAACTACTTTCGTGCAGCTCTATAAAGAGTGGGAAGAGGTGTTGTCTAGATCCTTTATCCTTACTATGCTATTATTACAGATCTTAACGTAATTATGTGGGCCCAATATTCTCATTAATAATTCAACATTCATAACAAGTGTGCACAATCATAAAAATATAAAGAGATGCATAAATATAACAGGTACATAGACACAAAATATTCTAGAATCAATTTATTTTATTAATCATCTGTCCAAGTACAATCCCAACTCCACCCTGTGCAGTCAGTTGCAAGGATCTGCGGACTCTACTAGGCCTCCGCGCACTCAACTGCAGAGCCTCTACCTGCTATTACAACCTAAGACATGGACTTACAGACTCAGAGCTAATTCATCATCCAAAAGAACATATTCTTTCTCAAAACTAAGACTACCTCTTACACTAAGAACCTCACTCTATTTATACAATACCATGGTCCACGGATGATGGCTAAGCCGACATACTCTACATTATATTACATTATTTTAGGGTGGACCACCCTATACTCTCGCACTCTGCGCACTTCGTGGGGTTCTTACAATACACTTTTACCCAAAATTCAGGTTTTAAGCCCCAAAACGGCTACGCAGGGGATCTGCTACCCAACAATAGGGATCCCATAAAAAAACTACAATTCTTATTAATCTCCTGCCAAACTACTTACAAAGGTATAAAATCAAGCTCTTATATGTTTATATTTTTATGTATGCCATCATTCATTTCATTGCTTCTAGTTGAATGTTTTCAAGTTTGATAGGTAGAATCCATTGTATCAGTGTTCTACCTTGGCAAATCATTCACCAATCCATGTTTTCAGCAGTCTAAGAAGGATCCATGATTGTCACATGCCCTTCTTGGCTTCTCACCAGTCTTAAACATCTCACCTCATTAAGCCCTAGAGAGCTAAATTCTACGACTACCTTGCCCCATAGAACATCCTACATTTCTGACGTAATTTCCCAGACCTAAACTGCCTAGCTCCTCCTGATCCAGCAAAACCCCTACAAAATCCAATCAAAACATTCATGGTACTATTCCTAGCCTAAAATCCTTTACCTGATCTAGTCATCTTGACTGATATCCTTATGGAGAGAGCCCTCTCCTGGCCTAGTAGGGCTAGCTACTTGGCTAAGCTTGGTTTGTCGTTACCTTGGCATTGCCTCCCTTCAGCTTGAGGTCAATCTATGTCATAACATAGTGGCAACCATACTAGGGAATGAAAGAATAAACACACAGTAATATCTTTAATTTAAATTCTTTAACTTTGGATGATGAGTTTTAGAATTTACTAGGCTGAAATAGAAAGTTGTAAATCAATATAGAAAACTTTGAAATTTGAGCACACTGGCTTCGTGAAAGTACACTAGGGCCAATCCAGATCCAAATCCCACCCTAGTAGTGGATAATCCTAACTTGATTTTAAGAAGACTCAAAAGACAAGAAAATACAGTCAGCTTAACACCTTCTATAAATGTAGTTTCCTACCTGGATGTGTGGTTGTTCTTAGAAGATCTCTCTTTTGATTTGTCATTTGACCTTTCTTTATTAGAACCAAATCTGAAAGTGCACTTGATGATATAGTTCTAGACTCATAGTTTATTACAGATCTCGAAGTTCAAAAGGAAAATCGTTCAATTGATGAGTATAACCTAAATTCTCTTCAATTGTCCCTTACTATTGCTAATATCCCTGAGTTTTCTGAACCAGTCTCCACTACCCTCAATTCATAATTATTCCCATCAACCTCTGAAGTTCATTCCCAACCTTTGTTTATACCTCCACTTCCCCTTCAACCTATCATATCCCATCAAACACCTATTAATCCTACTACTCCATCAACTACTCCATCAACCGTTGTTTCAAATCCACCTCGAGTCATGGCTGCCTGGTATGCACCCCTTGTTTTACCTCAGAATCTTGTTGTTATGCCTGCTGATTACCAAAGTAAAATACCTCTTTTTGATGCCACTCAAAACATTACAACTCAGCAACATGTTGATAAAATGAATGACTTCTTTGACCTTCATGAAGTAGAGATAGAAGATGTGACTATGAGATTGTTTATCAAAAGCTTTGGAGGTGAAGCTTGAAAATGGTTCAAATATTTACCCGCAGCCTCTATCACCACTTTGCGAGTCCTACATAGGCAATTCCTCGATCGGTGAGAGGTAAAGAGGAATCCACTACAAATTTTGTCTCAGTATGAAAATATCAAAAGGAATGCTAGTGAAAGTGTGCAATATTATTGCATGAGGTTTAATGCATTATATAATGCTATTCCGACTAACATTAAACCACGAGAGGGGTTAGCCTTGCTCACTTTTCCAGACAGTTTTGAAACTGATATTTCATATCAGTTACAGGAACATGATCCCACTGCACTAGAAGACATGCAGAAGAACGTTGTAAGTGTAGAAGCAAATTCGTTGGCCAAAAGAGAAAGAATGAGATCTAAAAAGAGAGTGACCATAAAGGAGGAAGCATCTTCCTCAGATGTCAAGATGGATACTTTGATCTGAATAGTGGAGAGGATGGTTGACTAGCTGACCATCATAGATGGACCTGAACCACCAATCAGGAATCCAAATTTTAGAGGAGAGCAACAACCCCAATTCCAGATCAAGTAGAGAGAACAAAAGGCCCAAGACCAACCAACACAATGACAACATATCATAACTCCTTTGAAACAGAATTATGTTTATGGAATGGAAGAATAATATGACGATGATCCGGTATTTGAAGAAAACCATTTTTTCACTATCGATGGTATGCCCATTTTTCTTATGGAAGATGAGGAATATGTAGAGGTTCTAGACATTCAAATGGATGAAGATTACATATTAGCAAACGATGGAATTTTGGAGGCTGAGTCTGATGATTATCAGTGAGGTTATCTAAATGCTTTGATAGAACAGTAGAGGTAGTATTCTTTTAGGAGCAGAGATGTACTGATTAATCCCATTCAAAAAAGAAAGGATTTGCAATAAAATAATGACTCCTCAAACATTCAGAAGAAAGGGAAAGAGCCTGTTGATCCAAGTTCCAGCAAAGTACCATCAGCAAATATCATTGCAAATGAGAAGAATAATCAACAAAATGCAGTGAAAGAGCAAGTAGAGAAGAAGGACATTACTATCAAATAGGTAGAAAATGTTTCATCCTTTAATTTAGAAAGTGAAATTGCTAAATTAAAAGTGTCCATTCCTCTTACTGAGCTGGTAAAGAATAGCAATTATAAACACCATGTATCTAGAATTTTGCAAATAGACCCTTTGTTAGACATGGTAAATGTCAAAGACGATCATCCTGAACTCATTTTTGGTCCAGCCATAGAAGGTCAGCCTGAAGATAGTGAAGTTCCTCCATTTTATCTAAGTCTTAGATTGCATGAGTACATTATCCATAATGCCATGTTTGATTCTAGAGCTTCTCATAATTTGATGCCTAAAGCCATTATGGAGAAGTTGGGCCTGGATATTACCTGGAAATACCATGATTTGTACTCCTTTGACTCTGGTAGAGTTCATTGCATTGGTCTTATCAAAGATCTGGTAGTCTCTTTAGATCAAATCCCAGCCAAAAATGTTTTGATGGATGTGGATGTTGCTAATATTCCACTTCTATTTGGTATGCTCTTGTCTAGATCATGGGGTGCTAAACTCAAGGGAACTTTACAAGTTGACTTATCTTATGCTACCTTTCCTATTTTCGGTCAATTGAGGAAGTTATATCAAGAGAAGAAAATGAAATACATGATCACTAGTAAAGAGAAGCCTGTGAATCATCCAATAAATGTTGTACATACTGATTTAGAATCATTTGTTTTGTACTCTAATAGTGGATTAAATGATGTAGATATTTAAATTGTAGAATTAGATGATGTACCAGAAAATTTGGAAAATTTAAGGGCAGTCCTTAATCAAGAAAAAGAGAAAGTAGCAGGTTCCTCTAAGCAGTCTACACAGCCAAAAAAGGTCAGTGAAGAGAAAAAAAATGAAGTAACCAATCAAGGTAAGGTAGAGAAGGAGATAGAATTTTAGCATCTAGAAGATGAAGCCGGCCTTTGGAGCATGGACTTCAATGGCATTATGGATAAGGATGGTGCTGGTATAGGAATTTGGATTCCCAACCCTTCTTTCCAGCCTACCAAAGTCCCAAGTAATGTTAGAGTATGTTCTTACAAGTTGGATTTTGATTTCTCTAACAATGAAAAGGAGTATGAGGCTTTGACTACAGGTCTTAAAATTTTGAAGAAATTGAGTGCAAAAAGAATTTTTGTCTATGTTGATCTAGAGCTGGTGATCAAACAGGTAAAGGAAGAGTATCAAGCAAAGAATCCATGGATGAGAGCCTATAGAAATGTAGTCCTAGATATTTTGAGAATGTTTCCTGAATATACCTTGACAACAGTACCCTAAACTCAAAATATTATTGTAGATTCACTCGCCACTGTAGCAAGCAATTTGAAGATTCCAATGAACTTTAGCAACAAGTTTGAAATTCATTCAAACATCAACTTTCTATTTCGGATAATTTAAGGTATTGGCAAGTGTTTTTGTATGATAATGAAATAAATGCCTTTTTGTAGAATGAAGGAAAGTTCAAGAATGCTTCCATTGATGATGATTGTGATATCGATGAACAAGAGATTGAGGTGAATCAGATGGAGGTATTATAGGTGAAGGATAACATTATTCCGAGAGGTCTCATACCTTTAGAGGAGCTTTTTTATCAAGATGATGTTGAAAGAACATTGAGCTTGGTTCCTATCGACAAAGGAGTTGAGGATGTCAATCTCAGAAAAGCTGACAAGACCAAGCTTGTAAAGCTATCAAAAGCATTGTCTCCCGAGGTAAAGGCCCAGTATGTTAGATTACTTTTTGAATTTTTTGATGTGTTTGCATGGGATTATTCAGATTTGAAGGTGAATGACAAGGATATAATTCAGCATAGTATTCCTATCAAGCTGGATCAAAATCCTTTCAGATAGAAGTTGAGAAAGATCAATCCAAATCTACTGCCATACATCGAGAAAGAAGTGAACAGATTGTTCAAAAATGGCATCATTGTTCCAATCAGATTTTCTGATTGGACTTCGAATTTGGTCCCGGTATGAAATAAGACTGGAGAAATATTGTTGTGCATAGATTTCCGGAACCTCAATAAAGTATCCTTAAAGGATAATTACCCACTTCCAAGGATGGACCATATTCTGCAAAGAGTAGTTGTAGCATCAGGGATGTCACTACTCGATGGTTACTTAGGCTATAATCAGATCTTGGTGCAAGAAAACAACCAAGACAAAACTGCCTTCGCAACACCTTCGGGAACTTTTCAGTATGCCAAAATGGCATCCGGATCAAAGAATGCTAGAGCCACTTTCCAGCAAGCAATGGACATCACTTTTGCTAATGAGAAGGATGTTTTCTTGGTTGTTTATTTAGATGATTTGACGATATTTTCTATTTCTGATGATGAGCACTTGCACTACTTAAGGATTTTCTTTCAAAAATGTAGGAAGTTCGTGATTTCTCTCAAACCCAAGAAGAGTATTTTTTCCATGGACGAGGGTAAACTCCTTGGTCATATCATTTCTAAAGACGGTGTCCACATTGATCCTTCAAGGGTAGAGGAAATTCAACATATAGACTTTCCACACAACAAAAAGGAGATTCAGGCTTTCTGGCAAGATGAATTTCTTACATAGATTTATACCCAATTTGGTTGAACATTCACGTGAAATGACTAATATGTTGAAAAATGATAGCACTCTGAAATGGACAGAGGAGGCCATGAAGTCATTCAATTTGGTAAAGTTTGCTTTGATCACAGCCCCAGTCTTGATTAGTCCTTATTACACTCATGATTTCATTATATTTTCAGTTGCATCTGAGCACACCATTGTTGCGATATTGATGAAAAAGAGAGATCAGATGGAGAAACCCATTGCTTTTTTCAGTAGGACTATTCGAGATGCTGCCTTGTGGTATAATGTCATCGAAAAACAAGTGTTGGCTCTCATAAAAGCATTGAAGAATTTCAGAGTGTACATTCTACATTCACATATCATAGCATATGTTCCTAATGTAGTAGTAAAGGATGTTTTGATGCAAACTAATCTGGAGGGAGGAAGAGGCAAGTGGATAACAACAAAGTTGGAATACGATCTAGAGATTAAACCCACTAAATTGATCAAGGGACAAGGTTTGGAAAAACTAATGGCAGAATGAATTCTGCATGCTCTGAATATAAATATCATTGTAGCAATGTTAGAGGATGAAGATGATGGCTCGCTCATTCAAGTCTCAGAAATGTTTCTAAAATCACCATGGTATTCTGAAATAGTTTATGTTCTTCAGCATCTATCACCACCTCCTAGAATGTCAAGAAGCAAAGGTAGATCACTGACACTCAAATCTACAAAATTCTACATTTCAAATAGTGATCTTTATTGGAAAGATTCGAGAGAGGTTCTTCTTAATTGTTTTCTTAAAGAGAAAGCTCAGCAGGTGATGCATGATTTCCATAGAGGTGATTGTGGCGGTCATTTGTTTTGGAAAACAACAGCTAACAAAGTGTTGAGAGTAGGATATTATTGGTCGACTTTATTTTCAAATTTGTATAAGACAGTGATGAGCTCCCACAAATGCCAAGTTTTTCAAGAAAAAAGGATCTTACTTCCTCTTCCTTTGAAACCAGTTGAAGTAAATGTACCTTTCGAACAGTGAGGACATGATTTCATAAGGGAAATCCATCCTATATCATCAGCACATCACCGATGGAGCTTGAGAGCTATCGATTACTTCACCAAGTGGATTGAAACCTTTTTGACAAGGCAGACCATGGATGCAATAATTATCCAATTTTTAGAATCTAATATCTTGTCTTGTTTTGGTTGTCCTCACAATATCATAATAGATAATGCGCCAGCATTTAAGTCCAAGAAGATGGTGGATTTTTGCAACAAGTACCATATTACATTGGGTCATTCCACAACGTACCACTGACAGGGCAATGGATTGGCCAAGTCGCCAAATAAGTCCTTGGTGAATATAATCAAGAAAATGTTGGAGGTAAATAAGAAGAATTGGCATCGAAAGCTTGTTAATGCCTTGTGGGCGGACAGAGAGAGCAACAACAAATCCATAGGTATGTCATCTTTTGAGTTGGTTTATGGTACTGATACAATATTTCCTACATCACTTGCAGTCCCAGTCATGATATTACTACATGAAGCTGGTAGCGAAGAGGATGATATTCAGCACAGGATTAACCAAATGATCCACCTGCAACAAACAATGGAAGAAGTTTCCCAAAACACTTTCCAGTTGCAAGAAAAGATAAAAAAGATCTATGACCACAAAACCAAGGCAGAAAAGTTTCAGCTGGAGGATGTAGTGCTCTGATGGGATGTGCAGAATGAGGAAAAGGGAAAACATGGAATGTTTGATAAATTATGGAAAGGACCATACAAAATCTTAGCCTATCGAGGACATAATTCCTTTTTGTTAAAGGAAATGGATGGTCAGGATTGTTCAGGAGGGCCAGTGAATGGTAGGCTCTTGAAGCACTACTACTCTTGAGGTTGTTTCCTGAAGTTACTACACCTTCATTGTATATATCAATTTGATTTTCCTTGCAATTTTTCAAGTACACTATCATTTGAGCTTGGGGCTTAAAGTGAAGGCTATAAAGTTTAAATGATTAGTGTCAAGTTTGGTCAATGCGGTTTATAGTCAAGTTTTGAGTCAGTTTGGTTGAGAGTCAGTGTTCAATTGTATTGAGTCATTTTTCTTTTTTTTGGTTTTGACCGTATTGCCTAATGGATGAGGCACTAGGTCTATGGTGTTCCTGACACCTCCAAGGAGCTTCCATCCCCAATAAGGTGAATGTTAGTGTCAGTATCTGCATACTTCCATCAGGGATCAAAATTCGCTCTTTCCATTTTCATTTTAGGGGTCCCATACTGAAAATTTTGCATCATTCCATTAGGTCATGATATACTGATCCACTGATGGTTTCTTTCTCTTCAGAAGATCTTAATTTTTCCCTCATAGAGTATACTTGCTAATCCTTCTTCAGATTGTCTTCAGTTATGGTTTCATAATCAATTTGCAGTCATGATTTCATTAGGTCATAGGGAATTATTTCATTAGGTCTTAGGGTTTCACCACCAAGGTCCAAAGGTAAATAAATGTCAGCAAGGGTATGAGGATGACTGATAAAACAAGCATGATGATTTGTAAGTCATAAGCTACTGAGTTATTATTCTTTAGCCTAATGTAATTTTCACCTTAAAAACATGTTCTTGAGGTGAAAACAAAGTATTTTAAGTTTATTGGTATTTCATATGTAATTTTAAGTTCCTATATGTAATAATGGATCTCAGTTGCACTAGATCATTTCTCCTTGTTGCAAGACAAACAAACACTGCAAAATTCAAGTCAAATTGAGCATCATCCACCTGTCAAAAGAGGAAAGGGCCAAAAAATCAAGAGAAATTAAAAGAAAAGGTGAAAGTGACAAAAAACATTAGCAAAGGGGGTTTGAGGAGCTAAAAATTAAATTCAAGGATGTATAAATATCTTCTTGCCTTCATGTCTTCATTATTTCCCATTTACCCCGCATTGAGCAAACCCAGTAGTATTTTTTGCAATTTGAGGACAACTTAGTAGAAATAGTGGAGGCGTTGCATGTTTCCTCTTGGTGTTGCACACTCCCTTCAAGCACTGTTCACTCCCTCTAAGTGCTACACACTCCATAGAAGCACTGCGCACTTCCTCTAGGCATTGTGTGTTTGGCTAGTTTTGCCCATTTCATTCTTTAGTGTTCCTAATACCTCCTCAGCCTTAAAAAAAGTAGGTGTCCTCTTCTAAGCATCATTTTCCCTCTCCTCAAATTTATTTCCTCAATGTATGAAGAATGAAATCAAGATTGATGTTAGTCTCACATTCAAAACCCTAGTTTTTCTCCTAAACACTCATTTTTTCAAACAAGCTTCCCATTTCCTAAAAATACCTAATCAATACCCTATATCCCTTTCAGAGGTCTCTATCCCTACACCCATCTACCTTTCCCTTTTTTCTTCCTTCCTAAACACTTGCATTATGTACCATTTACTTAGGGTTTCATAACAAAGACACCATGGATGATGAAGGATATAGGGCACACAGTGAAGAAGAGGGATCAGACAGAGAGGGAGACATAGAGCAGAGAAGGCCACATAAAGGATGGAAAATCCACAGGTTTGAGCCCAAAGATCTCAAAGAGCTCCTAGATTCTCCTATGACAGTGACATCCTTCAAATGGTTAGGGTGTTTTGATTTTTGTGAGCAGTTACAAGGAGTCTAGTACCACTCTGAGTTGACTAGGATTTTCGTAACCAAAATTCAAGATAACCAAGTCACTCTTGCAGGCATAACCTTCACATTGTCTGCTGCCATCGTATCAGCTACCACCAGGATTCCAGAAGTTGGGGAAAATGGTTCAAGCAGGGTGAAATAGAAGCACATTTTTATGAACCATACATCAAACCTAAGTACAGAAGTGAAAGAAAAGGCTATTTCCCTTTCTCATACCTCCTTGAAAGATATGCACCTATGATGAGGATTATAATGGATTATTTTTCATGTGAGGGTAGATTCTCTAAGGTCTATTCTTACCACATCTGGTTACTTATGCATTTCACTAGGGTTAAAATGCTCAATATACCCTGCTATCTTTTCAGGAGTGTTGAGAAGATGGCTTACATTGCCCAAAAAAGAGAATACAAAGATCAAATGAAAATCTTATTTCACCATTCCCTCATAAAGATCATAGTTCTTTATCACCTTAAGGAACTTAACATTGCATGGATTACATTTATAGCTAACCCCATTTTCGCTCAAGTTTCCACTCAAAATGTTCAAGACATTCCATCATCATCTCATCCACCAACCTCCATTCCTCCATCTCAGCCCATGCACCATTCATACTCCTCTTATGAGTCAGTCACACCATCACCTCCATTATAACCATTCGATGGACCTATTCTTTCATCTGATAGGAAAAAGGACAGTGACAAAGAACAAAGTGATCATGGTCAAAGTAGTAAGCATGGAGGGACTAATTTAGGTACTATGGTGCAGACCTATCACAGAGGAAAGAGGCAAGTGTTTTCCCCATAGATTGTGGGAGGGGCCTTTCTCTCTCCATCAGCAAAGCAAGTACAAAAAGGAGAGGAAAAGATGGTTGAAACAGAAATGAAAAAATAGGAAGAATACCCCCATGAAAATGAGCAAGATTTTGACTTAGTGGACTTAGATGAGGAAGATGAAAATGAAAACACCAAAATGATCCTCAAAGAGAAAGAAGCATTGATAGGTGAGTTGCAGGTAAAACTACAAAGAGCCAAATAAATTATATCTTATTATGAACAGGAAAATAGGAAAATGGAGACCAAGCATGAGCTTATGGAAGTTCAGCTCATAAAAGCGAAAAGGGAAGCTGAAAAGACTAAAATCCAACTTCAGAAAGCCTATGGTGACTATGGTGAGCCCGTGGAGGAAAATTTCCCAGGAGGAGGCCTAGGACTAGAGGCGTAAAGCGAGCTTTGGAGCTTGAAAGAGAAAAAGAAGCTCAACTTCCCAACCAAATCACCTTAAATGAACAACTTGGCATAATGGTGAATGAGAACGGGGAATATTGGCTTGAGATGGTTAACACTCATCTTGAGGATTTGTTAGCTAAAGCTAATAGAGATATAGAGCTTCAAAGAAAAATGGCCAAATACTATGCCATGAGAAACAAAATTGCTAGAGCCAAGGTCAAAAGGGCTCATGTAAAAATTAAAGCCTTAACTCATCTGAAGGAGAAGGACAACCTTGATCTATTGGTGGAGGCTTCACTCCATGCTTAGTCACCTTTAACATCAGCTATTTCAACCATTTCTGAAGACCGTAAACTAAGCTTTTGGCTTTTACATTCTGTGTTTTCTCTAGGTAATTTTTGTATTAGTCCCTTGGCACTTTTTTGGGGCATGTTTTGGAGGAATAGCTGCCACCATTAGATTTAGAAGACCATTTACACTCAAGAAAACCATGTTTCCAGATTTGAAAGTCAAAATCACTAGGTGGAAAAGGCAAAAAACCACCTAAAAATCACGTTTCTGCCTGTTTTCTGAGCTAGGCGCTGCACGTTTGAGCAGTCTTGGGAGATTGTAGTTTTTGAGGGGAAAACCTATCTCAATTTGGAAACTAAGGGCATTTGTGAAAACTAGACAAGATAAGATTTCTAATGAGCTATCCTGAGCTATATTTGGACAACAGGAAGGCAGTCCAAACTCACGCTGAAGATGGTGTTGCACACTTCCTTCAGGCACTGCGTGTTTGACATTGGCACTACGCACTTGACAGGCAGCCAAATTTTTCACTGTTTCTCTCAGAAAATACTTTTCACCTGTGGGATTTTGATTTTCAGTGATGTAATACATAATGATGATGTAATTAAAGTGTTTTTTTGTTACCTAGCGTAGATACATCAGATGAATGGCATAAGTGGCATGTAATGAATTAGTTTGCTTCATATTACGAATGAGTCAATTTGACCACCCTAGTCTTTAGCTATCAGTTCAGTCTTTTGTGCAACTGCTCCTCCTCTCATGGATTCGACCCCTGAGGCTAGGATTAGTTGTTTTGAGGCATATATCATGTATTTCCTCAGTCATTTTATAGGTTGGACTTAGTGTGGATGCTCAGAGCTTGATTGTATACCTTTGTAAGCAATTTGGAAGGAGATTAATAAGAATTGAAGCTATTTTTATTGGATCTCTATGGTATGGAGTTTTAGTAGAGCTTCTTCTTCTGTGATTATATGTTTATATTTTTTATGTATTCCATCAATCATGTCATTGCTTCTGGTTGAATGTTTTCAAGTTTGATAGCTAGAATCCATTGTATCAGTGCTCTACCTTGGGAAATGATTCACCAATCCATGTTTTCAGCAGTCCAAGAAGGATCCATGATTGTCACATGCCCTTCTTAGCTTCTCACCTGTCTTACACTTCTCACCTCATCAATCCCTAGAGTGTTAAAGCCTATGCCTACCCTTCCCCATAGAACACCTTGCATTTCTGACCTAATTTCCGAGACCTAAACTACCCAGCTCCTCCTGATCTAGAAAAACCCCTACAAAATCCAATACAACTTTCATGCTACTATACCTAGCCTAAAAGCCTTTACCTGATCCATTCATCTTGATTGAGATCCTTACAGAGAGAGCCCTCTCCCGGCCTAGTAGGGCTAGCTACTTGGCTAAGCTTAGGTTGTGGTTACCGTCGCATTGCCTCCGTTTAGCATGAGGTCAATCTAGGTGATAACACATCCGATATATATTTATCTCCAATCCATCCAAGATTAACTAGAATCACATCTAGAATATTTATCATGAAATATTTATCCTTATCCCATTCCTCAATGGGATTTGGCAAGAATCTCTTCTCTTCGTGTCTCGCTTTTCCAAGTGATTTATTTATTAATTTATTTAATAACATATTTGTTTTCCATATTACATATAACACCTAGCATTTCTCAGCATAGGTTTAAATAGTCTAAACACATAATGGACGGGTGTTACATATTCGCCCCCTTAAGTTTTACATCGTCCTTGGTGTATTATTGCATCATGTCCTTATTTAGAGGTAGCTGGTTTCTGAATCCACAACTCTCATGGCCTTTCCATATGATACAAATCTCCCAATGTATATCGGTTACAAGGAGTGCTCCCAACATATCTCCACCCATGGCTACCTGTGACATTTTTTTCAAACAATTTGTGAGAAATTATAGATGTAGAAATTTAACGATGATAAATATCATGATTTGTTACTTAATACTATTAATGCAACTATTGCACTTTATTCATTTTCTTTGAAGAATGCATTTTCTCTCCCCGCATTCTTCTGACCTTTGTGCTTCTGACGAACACTTGCCTTCTACAAATCCTATGGATATAAAAATCCACTGGCATATTTGCATAACATATCATAATCAGGTTAGTTTATATATAATCATAACCATATATACTCATCATGCGTATGTCATACTGCAATTAACCCATTGTTAATTTTCCTAGAACCACTTCTTGATTCTTTCTTCTATGCAACCTTCAATTTGGTTTCCCTGCGACACATCTACCAAATGTCTTCATGCATACCTACACACAAGGTGTATTATACACAGTGATATACATATCATGTTTCAATCATTTAACACATGTATTCATACTGGTATAGTATGTACTGCTGATACATAGTACCATTTGTGCTACAACCTATCATACCATCCTCACGATATCACCTGCATGACATAAAATTTATCCACATATTTTTCCACCATGTTAGTATCATGCCAAACATTCCTTTATCTATTTCTGGTAATTAGAACAACTCGGTTGAGTTTATAAGGAATTTTCATGAACATGGTTCATTTTTGCAAACAATGAAAGTTCTATATCAAATGAAAATCATTTTTTGATTTCATGTGGTTGTAACACAATATTAGTAGTATAGCATTGTATTTATGCATATTTTCATGTTAATCATACCTTCATCTCAATGTTCTAAAGCATACTATTAATTCATATATTTTTTAATTTTAATGGTCATCAGATCAATACTTCATTATTAAATAATTCATCTCACGTGATTTACTATTCTCCTTTTTATGCCTCAACATATTCTTGGCCATGCAAAATTTATGGTACATATAATCTCATTTCCTCTTTAGGAGTTATACATGAAAGTTTTACTACTTTCAATCCTGCATCCTTTTAGTTCTAAGTACTTATGATCTCTAGGTACTTACATGTTAGCTCCTCCTCTTTTAACAATAAATCACCCTTAACTAAAATATTAGTTATCCATTTTATGAATTCTTTTATGGACTATGCAACATTTCTTATGTTTTCCAAACACATTATCAATGCAATCCAACAAGAGAACCTCCCAAAATTTCTTGGTACAAACTATGCATTTCAATTGGTATGATGTCGTGTATTTAAATACATTTTTGGATACCATTTAATTGACCGAGTGGTCCATAACATACAATTTGTGCTTCTTATTAATTACCTTGGTTTTGTGTATTTTTGTACTCAAGGATACTTGTAGGTTCCATTGTGCATATCCAATGAAAGATGCATTGTCATGGCATATAATAACCTGTTAAAGTTAGATTCCCCTTAATCACACTTTCCTCCAACAGAAGAACAAATCACATTGTATATATATGCATTAATCAAAGGATTAACTTGAAAGATAATTTTTCCAGTTATATAGTCTTATACTATAACATGTTCTTACCATCTTAACACTATTCATGAAAGCCTTTACCAAGGTAGAATACTTAGGGTGGAACCACTTATTTAACCCCCAACCTCTCATGAGGTATGTAATTTCCCTCTGGATTTTTACTTATGAACCAGTTACGTTACTAAGGTTAAACATTTTCTTCCTTATTTAGGTGGGATTTTTTGTTTAAACATGTCCTTTCATAGATATTATACCATTCATAATTTGTTTTATAACATGGTGACAATAGTTTAACCTTTGAACCGAATCAATTACCACATATTCTCAAATAAGCATGGTAAATTTCCTTTCTAGTTTTATCATAGTGTATTTTTAAGAGAACTGTGATTCTTTCACTCATGAAGGAAACATATGTAAGTGTGCCACTTAAGTAATCATATATTCTTCCTATATGCATTACTTTTCATTGATCTTAAACAAAATCTAGCAGCATTAATTTTAATTCATTTTCTCACTAAGGTACATAGCATGTTGTAACAACTTAGTTATAAGATTTTTTTCCACATGACAATAAGGGTTTCTATTCTTTAGTTTCTTCATTCAACCCGACTCTTAATTATAACACATAATCATAAATTGTTCATGCATACTTTTCCTGATTATCATTAGCACATAACAACTTGAGTATATATGCTAAAATTTATAACTTCAATAGAGTTTGAGCAACTCAAAATCTCATACATGCATGAAAAGGTCAAACCTCTACATGTTATGCATATTTTAGCATCACTATTCAAAATTTACCTATTGGAATAATCAATCTTATTTCATTCGAATATAGTTGTTCGAGCTAATTGAGCTCTCTACAACAACTGTGGAAGACAATGAATTGCAAAATATTCCTTGCAATATCCAAAGAAAGGGGTCAACTCCTACCACACATAGGGAGGCATATTTATGTTTTCCTACTCAAGCGGCTTATTAGTTATTGCTATTAATTCTATAACAATTATGGCTAACATGACACACTCCATCTATGGTATATATTGGTCATCATTAATATGTTAAAACAGTGATGCATCCATTGTTGGTGGACATGAATGTGGCATTTACAGACACATGCAAAGATATTGAACAATAAGAAGTTCTTCTCAAGAACATTGTGTACCCATGAATTTAGTGAGTGAATGTTTATATACTTTATTGCAATGAAGCATGCACTGAGAAACATCCCAACTTATCATTGAAATTGATAGGGTACAAGTTTATTCAGTTACATGTCAATGTGAAATTTACCAGTATATGATTTCCAAGAAGGTAAGTTTATTATAATAGTTCCTTGAATGTTTGGCCTCGCACATCATAATTCACGATCAAAAAATAATATTTACCTGCGATGGTCTGGAAAAACTTTCTTTTTAATTGAACTTTATGGATGTAGTCATCAATCAAGTGTTGAGTCCATTCCCAAAATTTTCCTTATTTTTAATTGAACTTTGTGAATGTTGTCATGAACATGTGTTGAATCCATTCCCTACTTTGCTTCGACTGTCAGCTCATATTGCATTAATGATCTGAAATATGTGTGATTTAACTTTTTGAATTATGCTTTTAAATAAGTGCTACATTTATTCCCAAACTTTTCTTGCATTGTCAGTTCACATTGCAGTGGAATATGAAGTGGCAAACAACTTTACCAACCATAATGAAATTCCAAGTGGTCAATACTGAATATGCACTATGCGGTACTTACCTTTCAGCCCAACCTTAAAAAATGAAAACATAAAACTTATGTTTTCCAATATTCCCGAGCGTCTCGTAAAATTCAAATCCAAAGGAATCTATAGGTCAATCCAAGCTTCACACATGGATGGACCAAAATCTTGAACCCATGTTATGATCTATGGGTTTATATTCACTCGCTCCTTTCCCTTTACGCCTATAGTGTGTACCAAAAAGGATAATAACCCATGTTTTCCCTTGTTATTGTTTTTCAACATCTCACAATATTGAGCCTCCACCATCTAGAGATGGTCTGCTTTTCGAATTTTACTATTTTACCAACATATGGGATAGAATTAATAAAAGATTTCCTTGGATGCATTCTTAAAATTTTCTCAGTTTTATTTATAAAACAACAAAGAGAAGCAATAATTCCTTTTTTATCACAGATAAGAGAAACTCATTAAAATATGTATGATCTGGTTAAAATTTTATTATTTACTCAATTAGGGTTTCATAAAACACACAATGAAGGACCTAGGGTTAAACATCCATTACCATTTGCAACATACCACCTTCCCCTTTCCCATCAATATTGCGATGTGAGAGACAGTAAACTGATGTCCATAATGTTATTTCGAACCCGCTACTTTCATAGATTATATAATGAGATATTCCATATTACTTAAATGAACCCAATCATCGATCTTGCCTTGGCATAAGAGGGAAGATCCCTTAAGGAATTGAATTCTACACATGTTTTATATAAGTTGTAGTAATTTAGTAACATCTTTGTATGCCAAATAATTTAACCTATATTTTGCCAATGGCTTTACAACTCAGCGTTTCCAATTTTTTCCACAATTATGTGGATGCTATGAAAGGTTGGGTAGGCATATAAATATTGTAAAGATTACACCCAATTTCTATTAAATGGTGGATGTTATTCATTGTATTGTAATAAGGAAAATTTATCTACTCAATCTAAAAGACCATTTCCAAAGCTCACATACGTTATCTTGCAGAATATTATAGCAAATGATCCACTGCAACCATAATTCTCTTTAGAATGGTGATGGATATTTTTGTATATTAAAAGAATCATTGTAAGGCCATCCAAAAGCAACTCCGTAGAGTGGCACTACCGTCTTGTAAGCATGAGAGACTTCTTTGGAGTTTTAAAAACATAAAACAGTGGATCTTTATTAAAAGGAAAACATATCTCATATTTGGATTTGAACCACGATAGATGGCTTATTAAAAAGGAGGCCATAGAAGAAATAATGGCATTGTAATATGTGAGGTTATTGAGATCTTCTAAAGCTCGATGCTCTCTCCTAAACCAAAAAATTCTAATCAAGTTTGCATTTTCTGAGTCAACATATCTTTTTTTTTTAATCAGTGTGACAAGGAGTGTTGTAGGTCATTATGGATCCAAAAAAACATATATAGGTCATTTATTGATGGCTTTTTTATCCCACAAAATGAAGCAAGGAATGCAGTGGTAATTGATCCTTTTCAATAGGATCGAAAGTTTTCAACTTATGCATGCAATTCTGCAAAATAGGGAAGGGGTAACTGCCTCCCAATCATTTCGATAGCTCCTTTAGAGACAAAATATTATGGGGAAGCGGCCATGGTTGGACCTATTCGCAGGTAGTGCTTGCATGTGTATATGAAAATAAGTGGTTTGATTATGCCCAAAGATATTTTCACTCGACCTGATTGCACTCAATTTGTATAAATTCATAAATAATTGTAATTTGATCCAATGCTTCAAAACGTAATACACCAAAACTAAAATTATAGTGCTCGAATCACTGCTCGTTTTCAAAACAAAACCATGTGAAATTTATCCAAGGCCCCACTAACAAAGGAACTTGGGAGCCAGAGTCACGAAACGATGGTGCATCTCCTCCACAACATGCATAAACTTATGTTGATTCTCCGTCAATACTATTTGATTTTGAACCCATGCTATCTACAGATGACAACAATAGAGATTGAAATTGCATACTCTTTATGAGTAGCCTTTCTAACTCAGAGGATAGAGTGTTTGATGGAAAGTAGGGATAAACATTATCCTAGAGATTTTATCCTTTTGCGACAGGGTTTATCGTTCTAATGACATTGACCGTTGAATAAACTTTATCCTCTTGTACAATCAACAAAAGGAAATAACTCTATGCTAGCTTTTCCTTGCTCCCTCTCGAAAACCTTATCATTTGTTTTCGATAACTTGCATACTTCCTCTCTGATATAGAGAACACATGAAAATAGTTTTCAGAAAGGAAGCATCAGTCTAGAAAGGTGTTGTAGCAGCTACAACACCCTCCAAAATGTTGGCCCACATCAAATTTCAGAGCCTCCCTTGCGAGTTTAACTTGATGTTTTCACACACTCAGGTTCACCCTATGAGCTCATATGAATATTTGCACCCACCTTGCTTGATCATTCAACATACAAATTTTGCATGTTGATAGCAATGTCATGCTTACGACCCTGTTCTAGTCACACACAAGGTCTTCGCTTCATGTGTACATGTTAGGTTCATTATGAAAACATTCACCATGCTCACACATAGACTCATATACACTGTCGTGCAAGCATCATTGTGGTCATCCAATGATTAATCACAAACATCGTGCTTGTCACTCACACTGTCAGTCAGTCATGTTGAATATGTGCATCTGGATGGTTTGAGTAGTCTCTTCATCAATTCATGTACGTGTGTGTTTGCAAGTTCACATATGCACCTTTTCACTCACTCAAACACTTAGTTGTTTTACTGAAGCTTTGATGACCAGATCACCCTCTGACAGCTTGACCTTCACCCTACCATTGACTAAATCAATTTTCACCCAGAACAACACAAAATCACGAAGTAATCCATTTCAAGTTGCACTACCCACAAGTTGATCAATCAATCTTCTTGTCGGTAAACCAAAGAGTTTGACTCGGTAGTCACCCCAGGACTAACTCTTGTCAAAAATTGACCACAAGATATAGACCTTACCCACTCCCATGATTGAGAAAATTGCATAGATAGGCCAACTAGACACATAATGCCTATCCCTGTCTCCCACATAAAATTGTACAGTTTTTACAACCGTCCCACCAGTCAGCCGACTGACTGCTCACTTGAAAAATTCTGCATATTTCATAAGCAAGTCCTCTATTGCCAAGTATTTCACTCAGCCCAGAAACTGAGTAGACGTGATCAACATGCCAGCCTTCTAGCATCAGCATAGTTTTTCTTGGCAGCAGCTACCAACAGCTAACTGCCAATTCCCTCCCAGAATTGTGTTGTTTTTCCTACCAAGCTCCAACATCTAACTACTAATTTCCTCCAGAAATTGTGTAGTTTTTGCTGCCAAGGTCCCAGCAGCCAACTTCCAACTCCCTCCAGGAATTGCGAAGTTTTTTCTTCCAAGGTCCAAATAGCTAGCTATGAGTTCCCTCCAGGAATTGTGTAGTTTTGGCTACCAAGCTTCTTCTGCCTACTCCTTCCAAAAATTGTGTAAATTTTGTTTGACTAGCCTTCCCA
The DNA here is from genome assembly GCA_000404065.3 of Pinus taeda. Lineage (NCBI taxonomy): Eukaryota > Viridiplantae > Streptophyta > Pinopsida > Pinales > Pinaceae > Pinus > Pinus taeda. The sequence continues at coordinate 87,281 of APFE030795090.1, forward strand.
CAGCCCACACTGCTCCTCCCAAAAATTGTGAAGTTTCTAACTCCAGCTCAGCCATACCCTACAGACAATCACTATCAATCTGGATTTCCCATCTCCATCTCCAAGTGACTTCTGTGTAGTTTTCACCTGCAGTTCCTGGAGCCTCCATCCAAGCTCGAAGCTCATAACCTTTTCTTCTCTCTCAGTTTCCTGCATCTGAAACAATCATGCATCATGGTAGAGTAGGAGGTTTATGGAATTGTTTTCATCTCATCATGAATGACTTTAGATACATGTAAACAAACAAACAAGGTGCGACGATAGATGGGATGAAAAAAGGGAGCACATGTAGAAGGACATGTTCACCAACAAACGAATGCATGCAAAGAGAATTTCTCACGAATGGACGATCATGCAAATATTTTTCCACAGATGGACGGATGGATGAACATGCAAGGATGTGTTCACACATAGACGAATAAATGAACATGCAATTTTCATGAATGGACAAACCTGTCAAGCATGCCAGCATACAAGCAAGGAGCAACATGTGAATGCAACATCAAGTGAACCCAATTACCATCAAAGACTCCATGCACTTTTCCATGCAAAGGTGAAGCTATGACACACCATGAGGACATCAATCACCCAACAACACTGCATCTCGACATGCACACCAGCAACAGCACAAATGTACCATCACTGTCATGTCGAGTCTTGTCATGAGTTATGTCATCCACATCTCTTCTGTGTGCCATACTCTCAATCAATGCAATGTAACATGGAAGTCCAAGAGACCCACTTGTCATATGAAGAGTCATGTAAAGTTGAAAGGCCATGGAAGGAAAATAGTCATGAGGAAATTCGAACAACCACAAGGGGCCAGTTTCACCCTTGGCTATAAATACCCCCTCATTTGTACATGCAAAAGACTTTTCAGCTTGGCTCCTCCCACATAGCCTTGAGAGTCTATAATCTTTTCTTTGAGGAGTAAGTAGTGGCTCCAATGCCATGCCCATGGGGTTAGTGATGTATGGTCTAATGATCTGTCTTGGAACTTTCACTTAATTTAGAAGCTGACTAACATGCCAACACATTTTCACACATGTGTTGTAATTGTTTTAAGACTAATATTGAACACTTTTAATTCATGTTTATTTAACATGTGTTTAACACTTGAAATCATTCAATTGTTGTAATACATATATGTTAATAAAAATGTGTTGTATGAGTTGTTAACATTGTCTTAACCATGTTGGTTACCTCCCTAGAGATGAGAAATACCTTTCACGTAAACGTTCCATAACGACCATCGCACTCACGCGGACTCCTCCACTGTGTGTTGTACATGTTATCTTTCCTTGTGTGTTGTGAGTGTCGCATTCATGTGGACTACTCCTCTGGAAGTTTTGCAAGTCCTATTGTTTTGTGTATTCCTAACAGAGTTGGGTCATCCTCCCATTCGACTTAGGACTCACTCCCACCCTCTCCCTCTATGATGAAAGAACCATTGATACAAGTAACACTAGCATTCACAAGGGACACGAACCTCACTACTCCAAGACAAAGAAGACCACTCTCTTGTGCTGACAAGCAAGAGCCGAGGAAAATCTTTAAGATAATGGAAAAATGCCATCATACTAGATAAGAATCCCACACAAAATGATGTGAGGTCTAGTTGGGACTTCATACTGGGGTGATCCCATCAATGTTTGTGGGTCCAGCACCGTCAACATTTCTGGCGCTAGAAGGGGCACAACCAGTTGTTTATGGCTGAACATCCTCTCACACTCACTCATCAACCATCTGGTCAAGGGAATAACTCGCACTCCATATCACCTACATGCAACTCTACAGTTGGTTGCTTCTCACATCCCACGACTAAGCACAAAACTTCATATCATCACCTTTGGTCCATCTGTCCCATCACCTGCCAATTCGTGAAATCAATGGGACTCATCCCAAGCATGCAACATCTTCCATATGTATCAAGGAAGGAAAAATCCACTCCCACAGGGGAAGTTGTATCATTAGTGGAAGAAACAATTCTTGCCACACTTGAAGGTTTGGAAGAAGCTATTGAAGATACAGAGGAACCTCTGGTCTTTCGACAAGGGGAACGAGACACCCTCATGATCTTGGGATCAGACTCTAGTATAGGAGGTGGAGGGGAAGGCAGTGGAGGAGGCAAAGGTGATGACAAACCAACACACTTAGAGCCAGAGCCATTAGATTCTAAAGAAGAGGAGGAGGATAAAGAAGAAGAAGAGATGGCTAACGAAAATCTCAAAAGGATGACTCAGGGACCATAGGCTCTCCCAAGTGCTTTGTGCAAGATTCCCAAGTGGGTAGAGAGAATGAACATCAATTTCAACCCTGACAGCACAGTGAAGGAAGAAGACCATTTGAACAACTTCTACCTACAGCTACAGACCTTTGAGTTACGGTTTGATATCATAGCATGTAGATTGTTTCCATGTACCTTAGATGGTCGCGCAGTTCCATGCTATCAAAACCTTCTAGCCAACTCCATAAAGAATTGGGGTGTGTTCAGTCACATGTTTGTTGAAAAAATTGATGATGACAAGAGCCATCCATGTTACTCAAAGAATTGGGAAGCCTGAAGATGGAGGGGAAGGAAAAGGTAAAAGACTTCAATCAAAGGTTTACACACATATTGAATAAGTTTGCAGTGAACACCAAACCTCATGAATCCATCACTATTGATTACTACACATCAATACTACCGACCAACATTGCACAGTTCATCATGCAAGAGGCAAAACCAACACTACTACAAAACTCTGAAGAGGCTACTTCTGTTGAGAAATACCTGCACACGATTCAATTCATCAAGGATGATGAACCAACAAAGGAATCCAAAGACGTGAGCAGCAAGTCCCATGCAGTGGCAAGCAAGGGTAGAGACAAGGAAACAAACGATATTGAAACTGTCACTCACCTCATCAAGAAATTGACAATAGAAGTGTTCAAGCTTAAACAATGGAAAACAAACACATCTGCAAGAAACCATCCACCCAAACAAAAACAAGGAAGCATGTCATCAAGAAGCAACTGATACACTGCAAAAAATTCTTAGGGCTCTGTGTTCTAGCTTGGTCAGTGCAAAAATCCTGAATTCTGTTCATTCCACGAAGATCGCCACCCAGAGAATTTTTGTTCAAACACGAAGCAAGTCGCAGGGTTTGTATGGAGTCATACATCTAACGGAGAAAACAATATGCAGGAACAATTCAAAGATACAAATAGTCATGAAGGTGTTGCACCTAATGAAGCATCAGGTTATGGGCATGTGGTCAACATGTATCATTGCTTGTAAGAAATGCTAAAGGTGAACACCAAGAAGCAATCCCCAAAGAAAAATGACAGTTACAATCTTAGGAGTAAATGGGCTCCCCTTACAGTTGAGAAAGTGCAAGAAAATATGAGACCGCTATTGAGGAAGTTTGATCCACCAGCCACCCCAATGAAGAAAACACAAAACAAGTATGGGAAGACAGCAGTGGACAAGAGTGCATCCATGAGAAGAAAACTGCAGAACACTTTGCTAGGAAACACGAACCTCAGTCTTAGCCTAGATACCTCGCTGAGTCTACCACCTCTGGACTAAAACATTGTGGATGACATGAAGAAAAATCATGTGAACATTAGTTTGTTGAAGCTATCTAAGATCCATAGTTAGTGAGACATCCTGTTGTGCACATTGGGACAGACAATAATGAACAACATAGCCTCTACTAGGAGTGGAGAAAGCACACCTCTTGAATCACTTTCAAATGTGTTAAACGCACTGTGAATGGAAGAAGCAAAGTCAGGTTGCCCTCCATTCTTTCTCTCCTTTGAAATTTTCAACCGTAATGTTCACAATTGCTTGGTTGATTCTCGCTTGGCATCCAATGTCATACCACTCTCCATTGCCAAAATAGATCAATGCATAATGGAGCAAGACATCCGCGTAAATCATCCAACTTGATCGACCATCTATACGAGCCATTGGCAAGCTTCGAGATGTCATCATCTGACTATATGACGAAGGTCGAGTTCACTATTTCATCAACATTGTTGTTGTGGACATACTGGAAGCATATGGCTTACTACGCAACAAAGAGTCATCCAGCAAACTAAATTTATATCTCACTATGGACTGGTCACACATGTGGCCTCCTTACAAGGGTAAAAACAATCAAATACAGGTGTTATCTGAGAGGTATATGTTATGAAACCAGCTCACAAAAAGATAGAAAATATAGATCAACGCCTTAAAATTCAGCCTCTTTGAGGGGGCAACCTCCTTTACATTACAGAAGTGAACAATTCTTGGATGATACAAATGACAAGACCTCCTTTCTATATATAGGAATCTAAGGGGTCATAATATAATTAGAGCCGACATAACAATAATAATTTAAGGGCACAATAATAACAATATGGGGACTACATGGGTACAACAATATAATAAGGGGGTTGTAGTAATAACAATAAGGGGTTACACTAGTAGTATAGGGGCCTAACATGCCCCTCTCCTTCAAAAGGTGTTGTCCTCAATGCTTGAGTAGTTCTTGATGCTTCTGTATAAAATTCTTGTCCTCCAATGTGGAATATTCAGTGGGTAAGTTCTTCCACTTTATGAGGTACTCTGAAATTGATCCATTTCATAGCTGTCGGGTTCTTGTTTCTGTGATTGCTCTAGGTTCCAATATTATTTTTCCTTTCTCTTCAATTTATGACAATATTGATTGAATTGGGACCTTTTGCAGATTTTGAATAAGTGGCCACACTTCTTCATCCTTATTCCATTCATCCCTTGCTTCATTTATCCAATCTGCTTGGATAGTAGAAATAGCACAAAACAATGCTTCCACATCCTCATCCTTTCTTGAGAGTGCATCTGCAACAAAATTTTGCTTCCCTTTTCTATAGATGATGTCAAAGTCATAACCCAACATATTTGTGACCCATCTTCTTTGTTTTTCTAAAGATAATAGTTGTTCTAAAAAGTATTTAAGACTATCATGATCCATTTTTACCTTGAAGTGTCTTCCCATTCGATAAGGTCTCCATTTCTTAAGTGCATATAGCATTGCCAACATTTCCTTCTCATAAATAGCTTGCTTGAGATGTAGTAGTAAAAATACCCAATCACCTACATCAAAAAATTTTTCATTACGATGTTGATTTACCTGTTGTTTCATTCGATTTCGCACCAAAGGGGCATTATCCTTTAAAAGTTGGAGAACTTGTTGTTGATGCTCGATGTGATCTTTCACTACTTGAACCTTTTCTTCAAGAACTTGTTGTTGATGCTCGATGTGATATTTCACTGCTTGAACCTTTTTCTTCTTGATATGTCCTTCTATCTTTAGAGTTTGAGGAGTGGTAATTTCTTCCAATCCTTTACAAGATATGGTGGGATTCATTTCTTGATGCTCGATGTGATCTTTCACTTCTTGAACATTTTTCTTCTTGATATGCCCTTCTATCTTAATAGTTTGAGGAGTGGTAATTCTGACCAATGAATTACAAGATATGGTTGGATTCATTTCTTCTTTCTCGATGTGATATTTCACTTCTTGCACATTTTTCTTCTTGATAAGTCCTTCTACCTTGAGAGTTTGACTAGTGGTAATTCTTGCCAATGCTTTACAAGATATGGTCTGATTCATTTCTTCTTTCTCTAGGGTTGGGTCCTGGTGTATATCCTCTTCTTTTGATGTTTCTTAATCCATATTCCTCCTCTTCATAGTCTATGTAAAATAATTTCTCCTTAGCACACTTATGACCTTTAGTGCATTTGTTATCAAAATTGTAACAAATCAATTTTTCTCTTTTTTCTTCCAATTGTTGTGGTGTAAACCTTGTAGGTTGTGGAAGGCTAGAAGAAACAACACATCCATCTTTATAGTTGTGAGGGGTAGACATCCTTGTTGCCATAAGTTTACTTTCCACTATGCAACAAATCTCTTTTACTCTTTCCAATTGTTGTGGTGTTGCTCTAAAGAAGGTGTTCCTCTTTGTATCCTCATAATGTGCTATCATTTCCTCTGTGAAAATTGACCACGTAACAAGTTGTTTACGAGAAAAAAGCCCTTTATACCATAAAAATTGATCCAATTCTAAATATGAAGATTAAATACATACCTTTTGTAATAGTGGTACACCATGTAGATCAAAATATTGCTCCATTTGAAGTATCCAATTTACCAGATCCTTGCCATCAAACTTCCTCATCTTGCTTTTTCTTGATTTTAGGAGCTCGATATTGAAACGATCGTAACTCTGGACTTTCAGACCTTTAAGTTTTGAAATTATGACCTGTAGTAGCCCTCTATGACCTATTTCCAATGCCACTAGTCTAATCCAAATTGGATTCTCCAAGGAAGAGTAATGCCAAATCTGCCACAGTGACCTAATTATAGACTAGTTCAATAGAGGGAACTTGTACAACCTACCACGTGTCCCTGTTTTGACCTTTGGCTCTAAAAAATATATAAAAAAAACTACAATCCTTCCTCTTTATGTACCTTCTTACGAAACTTCAATCCGATGCTCAAAGAGAAAGCTATGACGATTTTCCCTAGGTCACCTGCTTGGAATGTAATTCAGGAGTTTGCAAAAAGACAAACTTCCTTAGATCATATCTCCACAAATAGAGCACAAAAAACTCTCAAATTCAGATCCAAGGTTCAGTGCAATTTCGTCTCAAATGGGTTTTTTTTTTCTCTTCTAAAACATCGCAGAAAAAAGTTATAGCAAAAATCCCACGATGACCTATTTGGAGCAATGAAACCCTAGAATCCAAAGCCCTCATACCAAATGTTATGAAACCAGCTCACAAAAAGATAGAAAAGATAGATCAACGCCTTAGAATTCAGCCTCTTCGAGGGGAAAAACTCCTTTACATTACACAAATGAACAATTCCTGGGTGATACAAATGACAAGACCTCCTTTCTATATATAGGAGTCTAAGGGGTCATAATATAATGAGAGTCGACATAACAATAATAATGTAAGGGCACAATAATAACAATATGGGGACTACATGGGTACAACAATATAATAAGGGGGTTGCACTAATAACAATAAGGGGTTACACTAGTAGTATAGGGGCCTAACAGTATTTGAGGCACAATATAACTCCCATTAATGGTGAAAATGAATTGTTGGCCTACGCAGAACTCATGTTTGGTAACTGCCTCCTGGAAACAATGTTGGGGTGTTATCCTACATGGTCAGCTCCAACACCACCAGACATGCAATTGGGTCTCCTTCCTTGCCCAACTGATGGTAATGAAGCATGTACAATAAATTGTACCAACAGTAGCAGTAGTAGTAGCAATAACAGTAGCGGTACTGCAAGCGCTTCAAGCGATCTATGCATGGACTAGTTGTGGACCTTGTATTTCAATGGATCAAAGACATAGGATGGCTTGGGAGCCAGCTATATCTTGGTCGACCCAAACAATTGAAAGCACATGATTTCAAGATGCTTGGAGTTCGAGTGCACAAAAATGTTTTTGAATACAAAGCACTCGTGTTGGGATTGCAAAAAGCCATTAACCTCAACATGGTTGCACTTAATGTGGTAGGTGATTTAGAAATAGTGTTACAGTAGGTACATAACATCATTCACTATTTGTCACCTCATCTCAAAAGTTACCAACTTGAGGTATGGAGACTGATCTCTAACTTCCAAGCATTTAATATCATTGTTGGGCCCAAAATATGTATTGCAGCTTCCAACACCTTTGCCACTGCAGCTGCTAGCATGTCACCACTTAGGGATAGATGTACTATTGAAATTTTCTATAAGACTTTTGTCTCTCATAACATAACTAAGCTACACATTTTTGGTTATGGTAAAGAGATACTGCACTCCATGGACAATGTCGATGCTTTCAAGGACACAATAGCTGATGAAGATGAGCATGAGTAGCCCCTGCAAACTGCAGCAGATGGTGAAAAGGCAACCTCATCCCCAAGGGTGTAGTTTCTCTCAGTAGGCTCTATGATTTGTAAAACTTCTGTCAAGGATTAGGAAACCAAAAAATGCACATTTCCACCACGAGGAACGAATAGAGAAACTTGAGAACAAACCATGATCTAGAGTTAGTTAATCTCAGTACATACTGCACACCGCAGTAGTGGCAAACCCTTGTCTGCTTGTTCAAACAACATCGGGATGTGTCCGCGTGGGCATATGATGACTTGAGTACATACGACATGTGAAGAATACAACATGGGAGTTCAATTAAAGAAGGAGCCAAGCCATTTCAACAAAAACTGGGTAAAGGAAATTTGTCGGTTGAAACCCTTACACAGAAAGAAATAACTGAGTTGTTGGATGTTCAAATCACCTACAAAGTTTGGTATTTTACATGGGTTTCTAATTTAAGTTATGTATGTAAGAAATCTAGGGAAATCCACTCATGCATTGATTTCAGAAACTTGAACCATTCCTAGAAAAAAAATAACTACCCCGTGCCATCATTGGAACCTATGTTACACACAATATCTAAAGCAGTAGTGTCATATTCACCTAAAGGTCTTTTGGGATACCACCAAGTTTTGTTAGAGGAGCCGGATAGTCTGTATATAGTCCATGAGAAGCTTTGCCCACATGAACTGTTTGCAATCACTTGATGGCAGGATTGGCAATCTTCCTATGAATGTCCAAGATATTAAACAATATTTTGTGTACGTCGGGCCGTGCCCCGCACCATGTACATAGTTTTCTTGTTGTTTGTTGTTTTCAGTTTGTTTTCCTTTAATACTATATTTGTTTTCATTTTGTTTTGTTTTCTTACTTTCTTTTTTCATTTTTTTTGCTTGCCTAATACCTTGCTATTTTTGTTTCAGGAAATAAGTGTTGACATCTACTAAGTTCTAGCTTTTGAATGAGCATGTGGCTGAGATATGAAGAGACTTGTTACACTGCCGCACTTGGTGAGTCTTGCATCTGTATTCTATGTTCTTGGTTATAATATTCGGCTGATGAAGTCTTGATGGAAAATACGAGCCATCTGCATGTGGAGTTTTGGTCCAACCATGAAATTCTGTCCACACTAGGAAGCCTCAAGCCTATACTCAAACTTCTTCTCTTTTTGTTCAAGCTCATCCAGCTAGTAGAAACGGAGAAGTGGAACATCTAAATAAGCAAAAACTATGTCAAAGGTCTTACATGCATCTTTAAAGGAACAACCTCTTCTTCTCTCAATAAGTCAGGATCTCTCTTCCACCCCAAAAATAAATAAGTGCCTATGCACAGTCCTCTTAAAAAATTTATAGAGGTGAAAGATGATAAATGTTTCCTACATAGAGAGGTGAAGCATGCAACTCCACCGGGGTACTGACGAGGCTTGCTGATAGTGGAACAATGTGTGTGTTCCTATGTGACTCCACTAGCATACTGTCCAAGCCTGCTCATAAAGGACCAACACCAGAGATGAAAACTTATACTCCAAAAGTCTTCAACTCACGAGTTAACTACCCTTCCCGATTTCAAAACACTGTGATCAAGTTGAACTTTTGTTGTATTTGACTAAGTTGGCAATGGATGAGCCATATATGTCCATGGGGTAAGTGGGGAGCTGAAGTATCCTACACAATGATTCAATACTCCCTGAAAGAAAAAGGTCTTGCACTGTTAATGAACCAAAATAGAGAAGCTGAATTTCTACTAGTGTGTCACCAATTGTTGTAGCAGCTGCAACACCCTCGAAAATTTTTGTCCACATCCAATTCCAGAGCATCCTTTGGGATTTAAACTTGATGTTCACAGACACATGCGTTCACCCCATGAGCTCGTGTGAGTCTTCACACCCACCTTGCTTGAACGCTCAACAAACAATTTTTTCATGTTGATAGAAATGCCATGCTTGCGACCATGTTCTGGTCACACACAATGTCTTCGCTTCAGGTGTACATGTTATGTTTGCAATGAAAACATTTGTCACCCTCACACACAAATTCATATAAACCGTCGCGCAAGTGTCATCAAGGTCGTCCAATGATCAATCACAAGTGTCGCACTTGTTGCTCACACCATCGACCAGACATGTTGAACATGTGGATCTGGATGGTTCGAATCGTCTCATCATCAAGTCATGTAAGTGTGTGTTTTCAAGTTCACATATGCACCTTTTCACTCACTCATTCACTTAGTCATTTTTCTAAAGCTCTGATGACTAGATCAACCTCTGACATCTAGACCTTCACCCTGTCATTGACTCAATTGACTATCACACAGAATAACGCAGAAGCACCAAGCAAGCCATTTTAAGTTGTGCTAACCGCAAGCTAATCAATCAACATTCTTGTTGGTCAATCAGAGAGTTTGACCTAGCACTCACCCCGAGACAAAATCCCCTCAAAAATTGAGTAGAGGTTGCAGACCTTGCCCTCTCCGATGACTTAGAAAATTTTGCAGGCTAGCCGAATAGACACCCAATGCTCGTCCCTATCTCCCACAAAAAAATGCACAGTTTTTCCAGCTATTCTACTAGTTATCCGACTGAATTATCACCCAGAAAACCATGCACATTTCATGAGAAAGCCCTCTTCTACCCAACATTTCACTCAGCCAAGAAACTGCACAGCGGATATCAACAGGTGAGCCTTCTAGCATCTTAATGTTGCTAGACCCGCCAACATTCAGGGGATCACCTCGGTATGAATTCCCAACTAGATGTCACATCATTTAGTGTGGGATTCCCATCCAGTATGATAGTTTGGTTCCCATTATCTTAAGGATTTCCCTCAACTTGTTCTTGTCAGCACAAGAGAGGGGTATGCTTTGTCTTCAAGAAGTGATGTTCATGTGCCTAGTGTCTACTAGTGTACTTGTTTCAATGGTTCTTTCATTATAGACGGAGAGGGTGGGAGTGAGTCCCAAGTTATTTGGAAGAAGTCTCAACTCAGCTAGGAACACACAACACAAGAGGACGTGCATAGCTTCAGGAGGAGCTTTCCACACAGATGCAAAAGTCACAACACACAAGGTAAGATTGCACATACAACACTCAAGGGATGAGTTCGCATGAGTGAAATGGTTGTTTCTATGAGTTTTATGTGAAAGGTCTTTTTGATGTCCTAGGAGATAGACACCATGGGTGAGACACCGTTAACATCATATACAACACATTTTCATTAACAGATTATGCATTACAACAAGTGAAATAAGTTCAAGTTTTCAACACAGGTTAAAACAACATGCATTACAAGTGTTCAAGGTTAGTCTTACAACAATTACAATACATGTGTGAAAACGTGCTGGTCTATTAGCACACATCTGAATTAAGTGAAATTTCTAACACAAATTGTTACACCATACATCACTAACCCCGAGCGCGGGGCGTTGGAGCCACTAATTGCTCCTTAAAGAAAATATTATAGACTCTCTTGGCTATGTGGGAGGAGCTAAGGTGAAAAAGTCCTTTGCAAGTACAAATGAGGGGGTATTTATAGACAATGGTGAAACTAACCCTTGTGGTTGTTTGACTACCCTCATAAGTATTTGACTTCCATGATCTTTCGACTTTACATGACTCTTTGTACAACATGTGGGTCTCTTGGACTTCCACCTTACATTACACTGATTTGAAAACATGGCCCACAGTGGAGATGTGGAAAACATGACTCATTGCCTGACTCAACATGATAGCGTTGCCACATTCACGTTGTTACTTAACTGCATGTTGAGCTACATTACTGCTGGGTGATGGATGTCTTCATGGTGTATCACAACTTAGCCTCCACATGGCAAGGTGTGTTATAGAAATTTTTGGGCACTGCAACTCCAATCATAAATGTCCATAAACTAAGGGCTCCTAAGTCCCTAAAATTGTTGCTTCACTACCTAAAGGAACAAGGTCAGTTGATTACATCATCTCTCAGAAGTTCTCCACTAAAAACTGCTCAGAAATGGTCAAAACTAGACCATACTGAATACCCAGTGCAGAGGGTATGATGCATATCACCTTCCCAGTGTAAAGGGTGTGATGCATATTGAATGGCCCCTCTGTAGGGTCGATGGTCAAGAATGGACAAATGGAAGAGAATTTGCGAGGTGGAAGATCATGGAATCTTCTAGAAGCTTCCCCTCTAACACTTGCCTCTCTTTTTTTCGACCAGGGATGAGTAAGAGATCATCAGTCTCCAAGTGGAATCAAGAACTATCAAAGAGAGGACACTAATCAAGACCCCAGAAGATGACTCACGCCCCTACAATCATCTATATATGGATCCCTCATCACAGAGATCCAGGGGCTGGAATCTTGTATCTTGTAGAGAAGTGTTGTTGGTTTTCTGGTGAAACTTCATAGTGTTGGGTGATCTAAGCTTTACTTGAGGTGAAGAAAGGCTTTCTTGCTGGAGGATGATGTTGGGTCAGAACAATTGGTTGTAATCCTCTTGCTATTCTTGATATTAATAAAGCTATTCAAGTTTTCCTCCACATTCTTGTATGTTTGATTGTATATGCATTTGTGTGGTTAATACATATCTAGTCCTATGTTATTTATGAATATAGATCTCTGTTCTTCAATAGTATTATGCTGATTTGATTCCACAGGTGCTCTTTGAAGCTAGGCAGAAGAAGAAGAAGCAGCAAAGATCTATCAGGAAGGAGAGGAATCAAGCAAGGAACCAAGTGCAAGACTAAGGTTGGTGTCCTTTGTTCCACTCTTAGCTATTTTTCATAAAGGAAAACGAAAGTATTTTTTACTTGTTTGTTTCTAAGATAGCTACCAGTCTTAGTGGGAATAGCAGCTTTGGGTGGACACTATTCCCGGTAACAAAATGGCGACTCCACTGAGGAGCGAATATATTGTTTGTTAGTCTATTTTTGTTTGTTTTATAAACTTACAGACGGAGCCTGAAGTCAAGCCAGCTAACCTTCGAACTGCATTTGCTATGCAAGTGCAAAGTAGATCAATGTTGCTTCAATCTATCTCTGGGTTTTGTTTATAAATTGAACAATCGATCTGCAAACACTCTAATTTCCCTAAGTGGTGGCTCTAGTAACCTCCTTAGATCAACCCCTGTTGTTCATATTTACTAAACATCACTTAACCGGCCTAAATCCTTGAATTGAACTGCAAATTGTGATCAAAGACTGGATAAAGGTCTCGCACTAGTACCATCGCACCCTCCCTTCAAGGCAGTCTATATGCATCGCACTTCCCATGTGCAGTAGGTGCGCTGCATACTGGATTCCCTGTGTGACAGGTGCGATGGTCAGGGAAGGTTGATTTTACCTTCAGACTTTGGTTTTTCTTCACTCTTTTTAGTTCTATTCAGGAGTTTTGATGTCTGTGGTCAGTATATCTCTGTGGAAGCCATCTTCTCTTCCATCATTCTGCCTCCATTGTGCAAAGAACTGTAAGTGGTTTTATGTATTGTGTGCCATTTCCAGTTCTCTTTTACAAAGAAGTAGCATAATCAGACTGTCGTTCCTTGATCTAAAAGTGTCGTAAGTGTCGTTTTCAGTCGTAGAAGAGAATCCCATTGTTCTTGATAGTCGATTGTACTGTTACTCTTGTATGTGATTTGAATTACTAGTTTTCAAGTGTCGAAAACAATTTTCATTTCGAAATCGCAAAGTGTCGTCCTTATCTTCACTTCATTTTGAAAAAGAAATTTCTTAGTATTGTCGCTTCAGAAAATAATTCAAATTTTCACTTAGCATTCTTCTTGTCCTTCATACATTAAGAAGGCTAAAAAACAAATAATGCATATGCATTTGCATTTAGACTGCTTGGTTTTATTTAGGACAGTACACTTAGTGTGTGCTCTGTGCTCTTTGTTGAAAGACCCTCAGTTCTCTTTCCTTAGTAGCTTGGATTTTCATTGCCAAAAAAAGATTAAACAGTTGTTTATCATCTTAGACTACATTTTAGGAATTGTATACACATCACGCGGTGAACCTGAAAGGAAAATTTTTAAAAAATATCAACTATAAAATAAATTTAATGAATCTAAAAATGCTTTGGAACCTAACGCACAACATCTAGAAGTCTAGGCTAGAGACATATTCTGGCGTCGTAAAACCTGGTAACTGTTGTTTTCATTGTTGGTTGGGTGATTCCTCCACTTTGAGACGAAAAGTGCCAGTACGGACTTGTGCTCCCACATACCGTCGAGTATATATTGGGAGACCACAATAGGCTATATCCTTTATCCTTAGGAAGTTGTGTTTGCCGCCCTATCGATCGCAATGCACTGAACACAACATTCGGGAAGGTTGATTGCCGCACCGTAAAAAGTATTCTGCAATTTTGTGATTGGTTTGGTAATCCCTCTGCCTAGATTTCTAGAGTAGTGTCTTTCGTTCCTTTTCAGACTCCTTAAAAGAAAAGGTCCATCTAAGCACTTGTCACTTCAGGCTCATTAAAAATCCAAGGTGACTAGTGTCATCTTTTGTTTTTTCTCGACTCTTAAAAATTGAAAAAACAAGTTGTGTCAAAGTGTCTAAAATTTATTTTAATCAGAAGAATGTCACTATTCCCTCGTTGGTTTTAGAAATTAGTCTCCCTTCATCGCAAGTTCCTGTAGAATCGCTAGGAAATCTTTTGGATAGACTAGATATGTCTGAACAACCATCGACATCCAGGACTATGTCATCTAATGTAGCAGTAGCAAAACCTCCTACTGCTACTCCAACAATGTTCGCTGGTGTACCATTTGTCCCGACAAGTTATCAATAACAAGCCGAAGTCCAATTAGGGACTGTTTTGACGTAATGGTTAGTTCCTATTTCTTCATTCGGATTCTCATCTCGTATTTCTAATGTTGAAACTCAACAAATTGATCCAATGTGTCTTCAAAGGCCAATCTACCCTTTAAGTACTGGATTGCCACCATATGGGGGGCATTATGCCTTTTCATTGTTCCCTCCTGGAGAACAACCATATGGGAGTTTACAACAAAGTTCAAGTCAAACTAGAATTACATCCAGCGGTTGGGTACCAATACTGCCTCAACAACCAGGGGTTGCATATTCAATGAAACCAGTCCACCCTGTGTCGAATATTCCCACTATACCTACTATGGTAACTGCATCGCAAGTACAAGCACTACCTATTGTATGTCAACCCCAAGTTTCTCAGGTTGCAATACAACAGCCTCTCATCTCGCGATTCAATCGCAACCTCAAGTTAGTGCCTCCTTATCTGGAGCGACTCAAGCTCAAACAGGTACTATGACTCCTCATCTTGGTCAATTATCCAGTATTGGACAACAACAAATGGTCCAACAACCATGGCTGGTTCAATATCAACAACCGCAATTCCAGCAATCATATCAGGGACCTGAGCAACAAGTCTTTGTAAGTAATGGGCAACCACATTTCCAAAGCAGTTATCAACAACCATACTATAATGGTTATGCCCATCAAACTTATCAAAGTTACCAGCATCAAATACATTATGCTGGTATGCAAAGACCCACTACTCAGGCGATTCCATCTTATCCTGGGTATGCTTCACCTAACCTGAATCAACAATTTCCCTTTGTAGCAACTCTAGAATTACCAAATCTAAATCGGTTGACGAATGATCCAATTTCTTATGCCCCTTGGTGGCCAGAGATTCCACATAAACGTCCGTCAAATATTCCTAAATTTAATGGAAATCTGGGTGAAGACCCATCGAATCATGTGATGACCTTTCATCTGTGGTGTTCATCAAACACTCTCAACGATGATTCGATCAGGCTTCACCTTTTTCAGCGAACATTAACTGGTCCGGTAGCAAAATGGTATATCGAATTGCCTAGAGCTTTGTTTGACAACTTCAGTACCCTAGCCACAACCTTTTTAACCCATTTTCAGTTACCCATAAGGTACGAAATGGGAACAAAGCTTATTACCAATTTCAAACAAACAACGTCCACTCACATATCTGATCATATTCATGAGTGGCGACGTCAGCGTAGAATGGTAAAAACATATGTTCCTGATTAGCTGTTGGCTGAATGGTTTATTAAGTCATTGTTACCTTCTATTACAGAAGATGCGGCAAAGGGAGGAGTCGTCACTGAAGAGCAAGTTATTGCTCGTGCACAATATCTAGACTTGATCTATACATAGTCTGGCATGCTCTATGATAAAATCCCTGATGCTCCTAGACTGGAATTTTCCGTTCCTACCCCTCCTAAATCAAACAAAGACTCTCATGCCGGTGATGGCGTGATAGGTACGACTAGCATGAAAACCGTAAAGGCTACGTCAAAGAAGGCCCGTATGGTTTCAAGTCAAAATGCAAATGAAGAACTTCTCTGCTCGAAAGTAAATGTCGTGTCGACTAACAAAGGCAAAGAAACCAAGCAACCGGGAGGCAAGAAGAAAAAGAAAGGGAAGAAGAAGAAACAAGAGGAGTCATCTCCTAAAAAATCTTCTGCAAACCCTTTTGGGCAAAGGAAACCTCCTTCAGGGTGTCAGATATGCAATGAGGATCAACAGACAAGAGATTGTCTATATAAAGCTACGCTTAGAAAATTCTTCAAGAATTCAAAAACCTCAACGGTATTGATTGATCCGTTTCCAAACCCAGGAACAAATCTGGTTGCTAGTGACAATGCTTCCCCATCCCGAGTGCTTATGTTGTCCATTTCAAAACAACAAAATGATGCTTTGATATCGACAAGGAATAAAGATTACGAAAATCCACAGATGTCGAACAACAAGGCTATAGATCAACCTAGTAGTTCGACAACAACTTTGACCGAAGTTGTGCCACCCATCATTCCTGAGCTAACGATAAAGTTGCGAAAGGGAGTAGTACACAAATCGACATTTAATCCTCGTGCCAGAGCAACACAACATTATAATATAGTGGAGGATCTGGCCTAATCGCCGTCCGCTATGTCGACACTTGAGGTACTACAAAATTTCCCCTCCAAAAAGAAGGCTTTATTATCAGCGATAGGTGGGATTGACCCAGTGGATTCCAATCTTGTGGCCTTTGATCACAAAGGATATGACCCTCAGTTACCAACTCAAATAGCTTTCCTTATTCAAGTGAAATCCCTCAACAAAATTGTTCATCGAACAATTATTGATGAGGGGGCACCTACATGTATTATGTCAATGAGTTGCTGGAAAAATTTAGGCTCACCACCCTTGTCACAATCGTCAACGACATTAAAATCATTTGATGGATGAACATACACCCCATATGGGATATTGAGTAACTTGCAAGTCGAACTGAGGGGAAAAACAATATAAATTGATGTTGAAGTTATTAACGGAAATCTTGATTACAACATCCTACTGGGAAGGCCCTGGATATATGCTATGGTTGCCATTGTGTCGACATACTTCAGGAAGATTGCATTTCCCTTCCGAGGAGGAATCACAATCATCGACCAAAAAACATTTCTCCCCAACAGTTCACAAGTTACGGGAAGCATTCCAATGATCCATGGAAGCTCTCAGTCACTTCAAAATATTGGAGTAGGTCTCCTAAAAGACCCTTCCTTAATGGGGACTTTTTCCCTTCCGCCTCCTATTAAGCTAGCAGAAGTGGCCACAGTGGAAACTTGTCACATGAGATCTTCTACATCAAAGAAGATGAAGAAGAACTTAGAACATTTTGATAGTGTGAATCATTGTGATGTATTGCCTCCAAGCCCTACCATAGGTACATCATTTGATGATCCATTCAGCGATGTTGTACATTATGTACTGGGGGCATTAGAACCAGATCTTTCCTTCATGACCCCTTATGAGTTGTGATCAAAGGTCACCATGAGGATAGTTCTTTTGCTGTGTCAACCTCATTAAAAAATGAAACAACTCCCTTTCCAAATCAAGTCTTTCAAAGATCTCGAAGGTAAACCTTCATTCCAACCACCGTGTTGAATGCAATGGAGCTTGGGGGGCATGCAGCTCGATTTGCATTATTATGCTGGGAGCATGCAAACTTATCATGAGCAGTGTTACCGCCGGGTTCAAGCTCATTAAAAAATAAACCAGGCCACGAGCAATGTTACCGCAAGGTTCAAGCTCGTTAAAAAATAAACCCACCATGAGCAGTTTTAACGCGGAATTGAAGCTCGTTAAAAAATAAACATAAGCAATGAGCAAATGTTTCCCCCAGAGTTTAAGCTCATTAAAAAATGAACCAATTTTCCTGTAAATAACCATTGTGAATGCATTATCATTAGCTTTTGAGCCTTGGTCGTGTTCTCATCATCACCTCCACTCTGGTTTTTAGCCGATCATTCACCTCCATTTGATTGTTTACCCTTTTGAGGAACATCTGCGAAGAGTGATTCTATTAGCGATCCTTGTGACACTGTTGTGATTGGAAAATTTCAAACCGTACTTGGAATTGGCTACTACCCAAAATCATCGCTCGTTCCTCGAAAAACGAGTCTCCTTTAAGCTCTTTTCAACTGACTCGTAAAATATGAAAAGATTGCCGAGCGATTAGCCTCTCCGGCTCGTTAAATTCATCGGAACTGCTATCCCTCCTCTAGATTTTAATCTTTTTGGACTTGAGGGATTATTACACAAAAAGATCAAGCGCTTGTCTTGTTCGGCTTGTTAAAATTACTAAACATTCATCCCTTTCATATTATTTTACGCTTTTTCAGACTTAAGGGATTATATGATGAAAATGAATCTTTGGAGTTTCCTTTCCGTCCCTTTCAGACTCTCTAAAATTGAAAAGGATCGAGTTATCTTTGTCTTTAAACTCGTTAAAACCGAATAGCGACAAACTCGTCCAAATGGACGAGAACGAGTTTCACTGTCGCTAGGCTCATTAAAATATAGTGACAGGTTCGCCCGAAGGGCGAATTATAGAACAAGCATATGTTATCCTCCTCAAGCTTGACAAAAATAAAGAGGTACTGGTCAGCAATGACTGGGGAAAATTGGGAAGAAAACTTGAAAAAACTTTATTGGTAGCAAGTCACTCTTGAACATGACACTTTCTCTCTACATCCGAGTCAGGTTGGGTTGTTCCGTTCACTGGTCATATCACCATTGGTCCATCACACCATCCATATTTGGGGTTAATGCTACGAATCCATCGTCAGTGTCGTCGATATGTTCAAGAGAAGTCATTCAGAGAATTCACCTGTGTCTCACCCGCTGCAATACATTCACGCTCCATTCTTTCATGACCGCCACCCTGAACCCTACATCATCAGATCATTTTCACCTCCAAAATCATTTTCTTTGTTCTATGTCGCAGATGTGGGATTCATTAAGGCCCTCCTACGATGGGTCACTTCTTGTCAACATTAGCTCATTATCCAAGAAGTCGACCTAGGAACAACCCTTTCAGTACTTTGAAGCTTGCATGCCTCAATGGAAAGTTTCTCACTTTCAACGATAGGTTTATATTAATGGCCTTCGACCGAGAGATTTTGTGTGGTGTTCGACGCCAAGTCCTTTTTCACACCACGTGAATTGTACTATAGTACCTTGAGGATCATTGTCATTATTGGTGATTCCTCTCGCGCCTGTTAATAACTTACATCATTGGTTGGTAATCAGGCGATGTCTTTCCATGTTCGACTCCAGAACATTTTTTCACATGGATCGACTTGTACTCCGAGTGAAGATTGAATGAGTTTTGAAGACCTTGGATCTAGTTTCATCCATCCAGGCTATGATATATTCAGGAATATAAAGACATAAAATGTACATCATTTCCAAACAGATGATCATCCAAATCAAAGGACGATGAGTCTGAATCATTAGTCTGCTACACAGATGATTGTCTGTCCTATGTACATGAAAATGAATTTATAAAGTTGAGCATGGGAATGCCCGCCTCAGCTAGATCATGAAAAATATTATGAAGATAATGTATTGTATTGTATCTTATTATAGGTCGCCTCCCAGCTCCAAAAAATTTCGGATCCTCATGATAAAGCATTTCACCCGACATTAAAAGATTAATGACCTCATACTTTAGGGGGAAACTGTTATAGACATTTTTGGGCACTGCAACCCCAATCATAAATGTCCATAAACTGAGGGCTCCTAAGTCCCTAAAATTTTTGCTTCACTACCTAAAGGAACAAGGTCAGCTGATTATATCATCTCCTAGAAGTTCTCCACTAAAAACTGCTCAGAAATGGTCAAAAATGGACCATACTGAATACCCAGTGCAGAGGGTGCGATGCATATCACCTTCCCAGTGTAAAGGGTGTGATGCATACTGGATGGCTCCTCTGTAGGGTGCGATGGGAGAGAATGGACAAATGGTAGAGACAGTTTGCGAGGTGGAATATCATAGAATCTTCCAAAATCTTCCCCTCTGACACTTGCCTCTCTATTTTCAACTAGGGATGAGTAAGAGATCATCAGTCTCCAAGTGGAATCAAGAACTATCAGAGAGATGACACTAATCAAAACCCTAGAAGATGACTCACCCCCCTACAATCATCTATATATGGATCCCTCATCATAGAGATCGAGAGGCTGGAATCTTGTATCTTGTAGAGAAGTGTTGTTGGTTTTCTGGTGAAACTTCATAGTGATGTATGATCTAAGCTTTACTTGAGGTGAAGAAGGGCTTTCTTACTGGAGGATGATGCTAAGTCAGAACTATTGGTTGTAATCCTCTTACTATTCTTGATATTAATAAATCTATTCAAGTTTTCCTCCATATTCTGGTATGTTTGATTGTATATGCATTTGTGTGGTTAATACATATCTGGTCCTATGTTATTTATGAATATAGATCTCTGTTCTTCAATAGTACTATGCTTCTTTGATTCCATAGGAGCTCTTTGAAGCTGGGCACACGAAGAGGAAGCAGTAAAGATCTATCAGGAAGGAGAGGAATCAAGTAAGGAACCAAGCACAAGATTAAGGTCGGTGTCCTTTGTTCCACTCTTATCTATTTTTCATAAAGGAAAATGAAAGTAGTCTTTACTTGTTTGTTTCTAAGATAGCTACCAATCTTAGTGGGAATAGCAGCTTCGAGTGGACACTATTCCTGGTAACAGAGATCCCACATTCATGTTTGGAATATGGCACGAGGGTGAATGGATGAAGAGAGTCTTGGCTCAATCATTCTATGGCCATGTGGAATGTGGTTGTTTGATCTTGGGTGGGCTTTTTCATCATTAATATGAGGTTATTTCTCCTTGTTATTTCATGAGTATTATACGAATTTATGTCTGGATTATATGGTTGTTTTTTCCTTGGTAATTTTGTTACTATTATCTTGGTTATAAGAATGTTTTATGACAGTGATGATGTATGGGTCTCCTCATGTTTTGATTTGTAAATTAATGAAAAATGTACCTATTACCTAATAGATATAATGAAGCTAATGGTATAAGTGAACAATGCTTCTTAGTAATTCTTGGATAAGGATGAGACCCATATGCTCAAACCTGTTGTTTAAATCTATAGATTACATAATTGTGATATGTTTGACAAAATTCCCGACATGGTTAGTAGGGTTTACATCAAGTTGATGTTTAAGTAATTGCATTTGTACAATTATGCAGTTATTTTGTTTCAGTTCTAAAAGTGTTTTTGACTTTTGGGTAGTGATTTGGGTTATGGGCCTAAAAAAGTGGCATAAATAGTCGAGAGGCAGGCACAGGTATGAGGAAACAATTCCCTGGATGCATGCATACCTATCATGTGGGAGCATCCAAAGCATCCTCGACACATGCATGTCGATATTAAGGGAGTGCCTTGGGATTTAATGGTTTAAAAACTCAGTGGGGCGGAGGAGCTAGTCACCTGAGACGTTGGGATAGTTCTTGGGAGTCATGTTTCTTATGTGGAAGTTTTGTGTGGTGTGTTTCCATCTGTTGCACTTTCATAAAGTGACTTAGCAGGTCGAATCATATCAAAGTAACTTCTCATCACATGTTTACCCCGGTTGGACGGTTACTTGGGTAGATGTGGGTGGAGGGTGTTACAATTCTATGGGGTTGGGGCACGGGATTGAACCCCTCTTTTATGTAAGTATGATGAGTATAGACTAAGGGATACACACCTTTCATTTCCTTATAATCCCAAGAAAAATCATCCAGATGTTTCCTCAACACACTCCACAATTTAGTCCAAGGAATACTCTCAAATTCTTTCATCAGTTCCTCAACTTGTATGGTAGTGGGAGGTTGATTCTATAAGATATGGTCAATAAGGTCATCTGCATCAAGCTTCGCCCCTCCTATAATAATGTTTAGAGTGAAAACTAGGTAGAGGGATGTCTAATAAAATTCTCTCTTCCTTCTCATCTAACCGTAAGGGTAAATCATGCTCCACATAAGGCTGAACATAAGGATACCAAACAAGTTGTTTTGATAAATGTCCATTTTTAATAGTCATATTCCCATCCCTACAACTAATGTAGGCATCAATAGTGGCCAACCAAGGTCTTCCTAGAATGAGAGGATTGCCATTAAAATTAGTTTTGGGTTGGATGACCAAGAAATCAGTGGGATACTCCCAGTATTCAATGGAGACCATGAAATCCTCAATAAATCCTTTAGGATCTACTATGGATCTATCTTCAAACTGCAACAATGTAGTGCTCTTCCTTAAAGCCACTTGGAGGTTGATTTTCAGCATCGTTTCCTTTGTCATTACATTCATTGCAGCCCTTATATTAATGAATGTATTAGGTACCATAATTCCATCAACGAGCACAACCACTACTGGGATAATAGGATCCAAGTGTTTTTGAGAGATCACCCACCAAATCATCAGATCAAATAGTTGTCCAATAAAATTGATTGTGCATGTACCTCTTCTTCTTCTCCCAAGCCTTTTGAAGCATTCCTCCTTGATAATATTGTTGTAAATGGGAACATCTTTGATGGCCAGGAGAAGGGATATATTAACGCACAAATTATTCAAGTCTACTAGGAATTTAGAATCTTCTAGGGAGTGTTGGTTAGGGTTTTACCAACCTTTTAGGATAAGGAGGTGCATTGACTTGAGGAACACTCTCCTCCTCTTCTTCAATCTCTTTAGGTAGAGAAGGTGGGTGATTATCCTGGAGCAACTTTTGATTCCTAAGGTTGATCTCTTGGATTTCCGCAACATAAGTAGGGTAGGATATCTCCCTAGTGTAACCCTAATGTTCGTGCTTCTTTTTCGGGTTTAGATTGGGTTTAGAATAAATTTGAGGTTTCTTCGGTGGATTTTGGTTAGGGGGTTAAGGTTGACGGTGAGGTGGAGGTAGTAAAGAAGGAGGTTGGGTGGTTTTAGTCCTCCACCCTTGTGACGGGTTGCCTCATTGGGAAGGTTGTGGTGGATGTGGATGAAAAGGAGGGTTAATAGACTAAGGGGGGTATCAAGGAGTATATGATCAAGGAGGAGCTGATGACCATGATGGATGAGTGGAAGGCTACCAAGGCTACAAGGTGCATTTTTATTTGTATTGTAGTGATGATAATTTTCACCTTGCATGCCTTGTTGATATGATCGAGGACTTGAGATCTCTGTTGTTTAATTAAGCACAATTTCTCATGCCCACCTACTACTAATTGGAATACAACCTTTAGACCTGGCAGAGAGGGACATTTATCTATTTCATGATTCTCCTTATAAACTAAGCATACTTCTATGAAATTTAGTGGACATTCATTCCTAAGATGCCTTTTAGTTCACCTAGGGAAAAATATAGCTAGTTCTGTTGGAAATACTAAGAATGGGCGTGAATCAATATTTATTTTCAATTGTTACTTTTACCAATTAGATCACTTATATTTAGAACACAAAATGAACAATAGGAATAAATTCTTTTATTAATATAATCTTTACAATGAATTAAGTACAATGTATATAGCACTTCAACCCTAAATGAAGACACCGATATTCAAACTCCTAGGCTACAACCTATTCCCAAGCACCAAATTGGACTTCCACAACTCCAACCTTGTCAATTTTGAGGCACCAACCTCAAGGGCTCCATCCCTATATCTGGTACAGGCTCTAACCTAGTTTCTTGAGGACTTCGATCTTCTAGGGCTCCAACCCTATCTTATCCAACACACCAACCTTGAGTTTAGGAGCACCAACTACAAATACACCAATCTTATATTTGCTAGACACCAACTTGGACTTTCCAAGGCACCAACCCTAAGGGCTCCAACCCTATAGCTTCACTTTGCTAAGCTATGCTTGGTTGTACTTCATAGCTCCCAAATCTGATTCAACGGGTCCTATCTATCTTTAACAATGCTTCCTCGAAATAACTTCATTAATAAAAACCTTGTCATCTCAGAATGTGTCACCACTACTCTTCACATTACCCATGCAAATATCTCCAAAGTTACCTCGTGATGGATTCAATGCATCATGGTCTCCAAGGGTGTCTCAAAATTAGCTTCTACAAGTGCCTTCATATGTCTTCATGTTATAGACATATTTGGACACTGCAACCCCAATCACATATGTCCATAAACCAAGGGCTTCTAAACCCCTAAAAGTGTTGCTTCATACCCTAAAGGAACAAGGTCAGCTGATTACATCATCTCCCATAAGTTCTCCCTAAAAACCTACTTAGAACTAGTCAAAACTAGACCATATAGACTGCTCAGTGCTAAGGGTGTGATGCATGTCACCTGCTACACACAAAAGGTGTGATGCATATTGAAAAGCCCTTCGTAGGGTGTGATGAGTGAGAGCAGACAAATGGCAGAGGTGGTTTGCTAGGTGGAAACCCAGCGAATCTTCTAGAAACTGCTCACATGACACTTGCCTCTCTGAATTCACCTAGGGATGAGTAAGAGATCATGAAATCTCCAAGTGGAACCAAGAACTATCAGTGAGATGACACTAATCAAAATCCCAGAAGCTGACTCACCCACCTACAAATATCTATATATGGATCCCTCATCCTAGAGATCCAGAGGCTGGAATTTTGTATTTTGTAAGGAAGTGCTGGTGATTTCTCTATGCAACATTGTATTCTTGGGTGATCTAGCTTTTCATGAGCTAAAGAGGGCTTTCATGCTGGGAGGATAGTGTCGGGTCAGACCACTGGGTTGTAATCCTCTTTTCTACTACTTCTATCAATAAAGCTATTTGATTTTTCCTCCATATTCTTATATATTTCTGAATCTTGTATTGATGTATGCATTTGTATGGTTAATATACATATGATCTATCTTGTTTATGGTTATAGATCTCTATGCTTTGATGGTATTATTTTTTTTTTACTCTATAGGTGTTCTTTGAAGTGGGACAAGTGAGGAAGGAGTGGTGAAAGTTCTATCCAGGGAGAGAGGAAACAAGCAAAGAGACTAGCAAAAGACTGAGGTTGGTATTCTCTACTTCTCTCTCATCTATATCTCATAAAGGAAAACACAAGTAACTTTAGTTTGTTTGTTTCTAAGATAGCTACCCATCTTAGTGGGACTAGTAGCTCTAAATGGACACTAGTTTTCCCGATAACAAAATGGCGACTCCACTGGGGAGTGAATATTTTGTTTGTTTGTTTCTATTTGTTTGCTTTATAAACTACAGATGGAGCATAAAGTTAAGCCAACTAGCCTTCGAACTGCATTTTCTATGCAAGTGAAAACTAGATCAATGCTACTTCAGTCAATCTCTGGGTTTGTTTATGAACTAAACAACTGACTTGCAAACATCCTAAGGGCCCTGGTGGTAGCTCAAGTAACCTCATTAGATCAACCCCTATACTTTGTGTTTATTGTCTATCATTAGCTTAGCCTAAATCCATGAACTTAGCTGCAAACTGTGAGTGAAAACCAAGCTCAGTCTCATCCATGGACCATCGCACTGTCTCTCATTGGCAGTCTAGATGAATCTCACCTCCGGTGTGCTGCAGGTGAGATGCATCCGTATTTCCCTGTGTTACAAGTGTGATGATTGAGTGAGATTGTTTCTGCCTCTAGATTTTGGTTTTCTCTTCATTTTCTTCAGCTTTATTCAGTAGTTTCGTTGCCTATGATTAGTATATCACTATTGAAACTCCCTTCCTTTGCATTATTCAGTTTCCATTGATAAAGAATTGAACTGTCGTCTTTTGATTTGAAAGTGTCTCAAGTGTTCTTTTCAGTCAAAGGAAAGAGTGTCATAAAGTCTTCCTCTTTTAGATAGTCGATTACACTTTTTCTATTGTATTTGATTTGAATCATCAATTCTTTGAAGGGTCGAAAGTAGTTTTCAACTCAAAATTGAAAGTGTCGTCTTAGTCTTCCTTTCGTTTTTTAAAATAAATTGCTAAAGTGTCGCTTTGAGGAAAGATAGTTCATATCTATACTTAGTTTTCGTTTTGTCGTTCACACATTAAGGGAACTGAAAAATAAATACATGCATGTGCATTTGCATTTAGACTGCATGTGGACATTGATTTAGGATAGTGCATCTTAGTGTGTGCTCCCTGCTCTATGTTGAAAGAATTTTACTTCTCTTTCCTTAGTAGCTAGGATTTTGATTGCTAAAATAAAGTAAACGATTGTTTATCATCTTAGATTGCATATTTAGGAATTGTATATCTACATCATGCAGTGAACCTTAAAGGAAAACTTCTTAAGAAAGATGAACTATAAAATAAACCTCAATGAACATAAAAACACTTTGGAACCGAACGCACAACATTTAGAAGTTTAGGCTAGAGATGTATTTCAATGTTGTAAAGCCTGGTAACTATATTTTTCATCGTAGGTTGGGTGATTCCTCCTCTTTGATACGAAAAGTGCAAGTATGGACTTGTGCTCCCACATACCGTCATGTATATACTGGGAGACCACAATAGGCTATATCCTTTATCCTTAGGAAGCTGTGTCTGCAATGCACTGAACACAGCATTTGGGAAGATTGACTACCGTAAGTAAAAGTATTCTACAGTTTTGCAATTCATTTTGTAATCCCTCTATCTAGATTTCCAGATTAGTCACTTTCATTCCTTTTTAGACTCCTTAAAATAAAACGTCCATCTAAGCACTTTTCAGTTCAGGCTCATTAAAAATCAAAGGTGACTAGAGTCATATTTAGCTTTTTCTCGACTCTTTAAAATTGAAAAAACAAATTGTGTCAAAGCGCCATAAAATTTATTTTGATCGGAATAACATCATTGTTCCCTCGTTGGTCTTAGGTTGAGAAAATGGAGTCCACCAATCAAGGATTTCCCCTTGGGGGGAATCTTAGCCCCTTCTCCTCTTGGGGGGATGTTGGTGCACCTCATATGGCTACATTGTTCCTTCCGGGACTTACAATTGGCTTGCCAGTATGGCTTTTATAAACCTCTGTCGTTCAAAATACCGTAATTCCTGAGTAATCAAATCAGTAACCAGATGATACTAGAGCTACCCCCGAACCTTCTACTTCATTTGTTTCTCCCTCTCGCTCTTCCTCTTCGTTTGGTGAAGCTAGTAACACTAAAAACCAAGTAACCAAGAAGAAGAAGAAAGGGAAGGAGAAGAAGAAGAAGAAGCCAACAGTGAAAGGGGGAAACCATGCATCATCTGGCGAAAATCCACACACTGCACCATCCAAACCTAAATCTCCATGTGTCATTTGGAAGGGAGACCACTATCATCGACATTGTCCCTGCATCCCATGGATCCTGAGGGACTGGTCTCCCCATTTGCACAATCTGGTGTCTTCAACCTCCAACGTTCATGTTGAGAGTACACCATCAACTAGTGAAAACAAAGTCAATGGATAGAAAGGAAGATCTAAATTTCCTTGTAGACTATGTGAAGGTGATCGTGCCCTCCATTGTTGTCCTTTCCTAGACGAAGTTAAAGAAGTCTTGGATAACCGTCCTGCTTCACCATAGCGACTTCCTCTTGGATACAAGAAACTCTTGCCGAGTCCATCGCTAGTTGAAAATCCAACTCACACACATTTTTTTTCAGTCGAAGCACCTATCATTGAAGATAAACCCTCTGAGTCCACACCAGACCAAAGTCAACATGTCGAGATGGTAGTCGACCCAATGTTTTCTTTAGAAGGTCCACCTTCAGATGATATAGTCACCAAAGAGAATGAGAACGACACTGTTAAAATTCTTTTTGTTAACACAGAATCCAATGAACATGGGGGAAATCCACCCGTTCCTTTACCACAGGAAGGAAGTTTGTCAGAGATTCATCTGGTTGTATATTCGGTCCCTCGTCCAACCAATCTAGTCGTTTCCTTCGATTGGAATCTACTAGGGAGACCCCGCCTATCATCTAATGTGCCATTCTGAATCATAGTACAAGCTCACAGAATGATCATGGCTGGTATAATCATAGATGAAGGGGCCTCCATGAGTATCCTTTCCTCAACTGCCTGGAAAGCGCTTGGCTCACCATTTCTTCTACCTGAGATTCGCAATATGTCGGGCTTCAACAAAGGAACAGGTCGACCGTTAAGGATCCTTCCAAATTTTCCTATAACTTTGAGAAGGAAACCTATTTATTTTAACATGATGGTAGTCCAAGGGCCATTATATTACAATCTACTCCTTGGTCGTGACTATATTTATAGCATGGGAGTTATTGTTTCCTCACTCTTTCAAGTGATATGTTTCCCGCATGAAGGCAGAGTGGTATAGCTCGTAGACCAACTTCCATTCCCTGGTTCAAACACAACTACTAGTCAAATGCCATCCCTAACTGGTCTTTTTGCACAAGGAATGTCTCATCAACCTCCAGTCAATCCACCTGATGAGCACGAGTGATTAGGTGAATGTGACTAAACCTAGGGGCCATGCGCCTTAGTCTGCTTCAATAGGAAAACCCCAGATATAAGGTAGGTTTCCACATAGGGATGTGTTATATTCTTTCCACATCGTTAACAGGGGGTTTGAGGGGTACCCGTAACCCCACTTTATGGGGTCCAGGGCAGCGCCCTGGAAAATTTTGGTTTTGGACCCTATGTTAGGTTGGGCGGACCCACCTATGGTTTTGTGCATGATTTTTGCACATGTTTTTTGGACGCAATGGTTTTCGGTCCATGGTATTGGATCGATGGTTTTTTTTGGTCCACGGTATTGTACGTGATGGTTTTTCGGTCCATGGTATTGGATGCTTCGGCATGTATAAATATGTATTGTAACATTGAAAGGAACATAATGAAAAATCAAGCTGGTAGTCTCGGTTTTGAGATCCAGTGGGAAATCTCTGTGTATATGTGTTTTATGTGTTATGCTCTCGCATTTTTATTTTTCCTGTGATTTTGAATTCGTATGCAGGTAATTTTTGTACGGGGTTAAAACCTACATCGCACTCATAACACAAGTGAGTGTTGGACCAAGTAGTCATTAGTGTCCGAGTTGAAGGCTTCAGAATCAAATGCATGTTCCGACCCTGAGTTAGAACCCGACAAGGGGAATGGAAAAGGGAAGTAGATCATTAATACGGAGCCCAACGTCATTGTTGGCACCACCAAGATCCAGAAGAATTAGCCAAAGATCCAGAGGATGGGCAGCGTCTCTTCCACTCACAGATGTGGGTGAAGGGTTCGCCGCTGCAATTCATTGTTGATAGTGGGAGCCAAAAGAACCTCATTTCAGCAAAGGTCATGAAGCGGCTAGGCCTATCGACTACACCATACCTGCAGCCATATAGTATTAGGTGGCTTCACCCAGGACAAGGTCTCAGAGTTTACCAGCAGTGTCACCTTCTTACATCATCAAACCCTTCACAGATGAGGTATTGTGTGATGTTACACCTCTGGATGTTTGTGATGTACTATTAGGCCAGCCATACTTGTGGAGGTGACATGCTGTGTATGAGTCAAGGCCTCGTATTATCATTATTTCTTTGTGTAATTCATTATACAGGATACTGAAGGTAGCCCCACCTACCACCACCTCTTTGATCACTGCCAAGAAAGGCAATAAACTCATCTCCCAGACTAGGAAATTCATTTTCTATCTAGTTTGCTCCCAAAGTAAGGGGAAGATCATCACCACATCCATGACCCCCGCGAAGGGTTCCTTCACATAGCAATAGCAGAAAAGGGATACGGTCATGATAGAACATAGGAAAAACCTCTCCTCACCCACAGGGGTAGCACACAAGCCTTAGGTGGGCAACAAAGTCTGGTTGCATCTGCAAAAAAAAACACCTTACAAGAGTCCATCAGAAGCTTAGACCACTCTAACATGGTCCTTATAGTATTACCAAGGCGATGGGAAACAATGCATTGGAGCACAACATTCCTTCATTCTTTTTCTTGCATCGAGAATTCAATGTGGAATGCCCTCGACCATGCTTCCTACCATTATTGGACACATTAGAGATTGTAGAATAGCTCACCAGGGATCAAGTTCAGCAAATGGAGGAACTCAAAGAAATGGGGACCATTGCTTCCTATGGAGGGAGGAATGATCTAGTTGGATGTTGGTGGCCACCCATCTATCCCACTTGGACCCCCAGAACTGTCTCTTTCAGTTTTTTAGTTTCCGTAATTGTAGCACAATTTACTATTTTTAGCAGTTTTTTTTTTTTGGGTCTTGAACTTCCGGAGATGTTTTGAGGCCCTAAATGACATTTTTTCGGAAAATTAGGAGGAACATGGGTTGTAGGCTGATGTTTCTCTTCCCAAAGTTATATTCCTTTGATATATCTTTCTAACGAGCTATTGTACATGTCAAATGAAGATCGGATGCCAAAGATACAACCCTGAGAAGTTGATGTACCAATTTACCCAAACGGGGCCCACAATTTGGCATTTCATCTTCTAGGTTTAGATTTTTGGATGTTTAGGGTTTTCCATTGTTTCTCAACAATAAATAGGCCTTCGAGCCTCATTGTAACATAGTTCAGAGCCATGTAGCCACCACATCTCTTCTTAGAGATAAGGTACCATCGCCCTAGCTAGTTTATTTCCATTTCTGTTTGTAAGCATATTATAGTATTTTACATTAATGAAATTAACTATTATTTCTGCTGCATATCTGTATTTATGGTTATCTTTGTAATTTGTTGCGTTCCTGTTTAAATCCAAATCAATCACCATTCTAGCTCTCCATATTTTTTCATCTCATCTCCTCCGTCAACAAGGATGAAACTATTTCGTCAAACTGCAAGGCAGTTGCATTGCTACCTATTGCAATAACCAGACTATCCCACGAATATAGTAGAGAACACAACAAACTAATGCACTCATCTTCATATGAAATTTTGATATCAACAGATGATAACTGACTTACCATAGTATTAAATGCATTCAGATGCTCTGTCACCGAGTCTCCATCTTTCATCCTCATGTTATACAGATTTTTCCGTAGGAACAATTTATTCACGAGAGACTTAAACTGGTACAAAGCCCTTAACTTGTCCCACAAAGCCTTTTTCGTAGCTTCCCCTGATACATTTAGAAATACTGAATCTGAGACAAACAATCATATTGTGCTCTTTGCCTTCCGATCCAACTTCTTCCATTCTTCATCAGGCACTCTCGTTGGTTTAGTACCCGGATCTAGCATGATCCACTGATCTTTATCCACCAATAGATCCTCCATCTTGACTTTCCACAACACAAAACTCTGACCATTAAATTTCTCTATCTCTATCTTTCCACTACTCACCATCTTCTTTCACCACTAGAATCAATCCCACAGATCTCCCACTAAACAGGGTCTACCACAGGCCCGACCGAAACCCCTCAGCAACAAAGGCATCCCCTTGAAGCCAAAACAGCTCTGATACCAAATGTAGGTTTTAACCCCATACAGAAATTACCTGCATACGAATTCTAGAACACAAAAAATAAACAATGCAAGAGCATAACACATAAAACAAATATACACAAAGATTTTCTCCTAGATCCCAAAATCGAGACTACCAGCTTGATTTTTCATTATTTCCCTTTCAATGTTATAATACATATTTATACATGTTGAAGCATCCAATACTATGGACCGAAAACCATCACGCCCAAAACCATGGACCAAAAACCATCACGTCCAAAACCATGGAACGAAAACCATTGCATCCAAAGCCATGTACGAAAATCATGCACAAAACCATAGGTAGGTTTGCCCAACCTAACATAGGGTCCAAAACCAAAAATTTTCTGGGCTTCTGCCCTATACCCCATAGAGTGAGGTTACCTACACCCCTCAAACCCCTTGTGACTCCCCCTGCTACGCAATCAACAGAATGAAGGGGGGGCTCCACCACCCTTATAACCCCCCAGTTAACTACGTGGGCTAGTCATGGAAAGAATATAACACAACCCAACATGGAGCCACTAAATTTTGACTTCAAGGCTTGACGTTTTTTTGTACTCTATGTGGCGGCCTGCCGAACCGCTTCAACCAAATTCTTTGTAGTTGGCCCTGTGACTACTAAGCTCATCATCCTCTGTTTCTACTGAATGGATTTCTATTTACTTTGGAAATTATATGACAGTTGGCTTGCTTCATCAGCCCATGGTTGCATCCTTGTTTAAACGATAGAGGCCTTTCAATGTAGCTCATTAATCTGAGTCTATATGAATTTCCCTTCTTGGAGTC
Organism: Pinus taeda; assembly: GCA_000404065.3. Taxonomy (NCBI): domain Eukaryota; kingdom Viridiplantae; phylum Streptophyta; class Pinopsida; order Pinales; family Pinaceae; genus Pinus; species Pinus taeda. The sequence goes on from APFE030795090.1 coordinate 119,696, forward strand.
TGGTGAACCTCTTCACAGGTGCTAAGGTTCATGTTGTTGCCTTGATCACTTCAAACTACAGTTTCTTTTCACGAATTCAAGCTTCAAGTTTCTGTAGATGTGGGTCCTCCTTTAGTGAGGCCCCATTTCCATTGTAATCTAAAAAATTTGGCTGTAGTCATTAACTACAGTGGAAAGAACTTCCATATCATCTTTGTTAGCAGCCTCACACTTCTCTTAGACTTCTTGAGGGGTGTCAGGCTATAAATTCATCTGCAACTCTGAGATCTACAGTTGCAGCTCAAACTACACCTTTCCCACTTCAGCCTTATATTCTTTCACTACGGTTTCCAGCTTCTATAATTTCTCAGCTGAAGCTTCCTCTTCTTGAATCTAGAGCTCTGGAAGATCACTACATACTTGTGCTAATTTTGCTTCTAACTATTGATTGTGTGCAACAATCTCTTCTCATTATTTAAGTGCCTGAGCCTTTTCCTCAAACATTTGTTGGTTGTTAGTCTTAACTTCACTGATAACCAGTAATAGTCATTGTTCTCAAAACTTGAGCTCATCTAATACTCCTTGATATAGCTCATGCAATTATTGGTTGGGGATCACCGCAAGGTTAAGGCTCAAGTTCTTCATATGCAATAGGCGCCCCCTATCCTCTAAAGTGTCAACATGTAATGATCTCTCTGGTAGCTACATTGTGTGAAGGTCTACGATAAGTTCTATTGTTGAGGCTATCACACTCACTTGCTACAGGCTCGCTTGACCCATGCTCACTTATAGAACACTTGTATGTACCTGTAATTCCTTAAGCCCCTGTCAGACCTTTGTCAAGATGGATTGGTATTTCTCTTTGATGTGTCCCTAGATATCTTTCGTCCCAGATCTGACAATGTCTCCAATTTCATCAAGGTCCCCCTCTGTGAGGGCCAGTGGGTCTAAGCTGGTGGACTTGGTCAATTTTTATTTCTTCTACGCACTACTAGCACTTTGCTTCTTGATAATGAACGGAGACTCGAACTCCTCCATGCCCACAAAACGAACTTCACCACCCTATTCCTTCTGTGCAGTTTCTATGCCGACTGTGTGCTCTGTCTCTAGAACAGTGGGTTCCTCCAGGTCAATTATGACCTTCTTAGGATCCTACTTGGGGCGTTTCTTCAGATCTTTCTTCTCAGCCTACATTTCTATAGTGGTCTTCCTTGTACCTGCTACTATCGTTGTGTCAGTTAGGGTGATCCAATCACTCAACCATTTATTGATGATAGGCAAAATATGTTCTTCTACTACTAGATATGGCAACACATGCCAATCTTCCATAAAATCCTTCTTAGCATCGATATATACATTTAAAGTTGGCCTTGAACTTTGCAACATGTTATGAAACCAGCTCAAGAAAAGATAGAAAAGATAGATCAACACCTTAGAATTCAGCCTCTTCGAGGGGGCAACCTCCTTTACATTACATAAATGAAAAATTCTTGGATGATACAAATGAAAAGACGATCTCCTTTCTATATATAGGAGTCTAAGGGGTCATAACATAATCAGAGCCGACATAACAATAAAAATGTAGGGGCACAATAAAAACAATAGTGGGCTTCTATGGGGCACAATAGTAACAATATGGGCACTACATGGGTACATCAATATAATAAGTGGATTGTACTAATAACAATAAGGGGTTACACTAGTAGTATAGGG